>JAOEHY010040178.1:0-13561 GCA_025447955.1 Psilopsiagon aurifrons | reverse complement strand
ATAGAATCATAGAATAGTTCGGGCTGGAAAGGACCTTAAGATCATTTAGTTCCAACCCCCCTGCCATTTAGTTCCATGCCCGCCATGGCATGTTGTGGTGGCATAATTTAATGTTTTTAATGGAATGTTTCTGTATGTCAAACAGGAAACCTTAGTGAGTTTTTTGAAAGACTGGAAAACCTGATTTCTGACAAATGAATGCTATCTTTAAAGATTTTACTGCTCTGTTACTGCACCATCACCAGTCCAGGAAGAAACACAGCATGACTTCTGGATCTGGAAGGAGACCATCAATTTGGAGATTATAATAGCCATGAAGTCAGAGCTCAAGTGCCGTGGTTTCATTTTTGTCATGTGCTCAGAATTGATCTAGTTTGGGGTTTTTTTTGTTTCTTTGTTTTATTCTTGTTAATATCACTGTCACTTCTGGCAGGTGAGAAAGTCAGTGTAAAGCGGTAAATATCTTCTGCTTGTGCTCCTTGTGGTGGACAGATGGCCTGACCTAAATTTCTGTTTTGTTATTCAATTCACCTGCATTTTCCTATGGAATATCTTAACACCTAGACAGGCTAACTCACACTCCTATCACTGGCAGCAACAGGCAGGAGCAGGCGGCACACTTTCTATCAGCGAAAGAACTGAAGATATGCTATCTGTTTTTTACTATTACCTTTTCTACAGGCACTAATGCACCATCCTTGTAAATATCCCACAATTACTGAAACCTTCTACAGAAAGATACTAGTGCAGAAATCCTATCAGAATATTAGAAAGCAATGCTATTCTAAAACCATTTAACACAGTTGTGGGAACAAATTTCTATATTTTTATTCATTTAGTACTTGTAAAAATCATGAGGAAGGGTAGGATCTTACTTTTTTCTTGACACACCTTTGAAGTCCTTTTCAGTGTAAATGGAAATATATTGTACGTTTATCGTAATCTTAGATCAGACTAATGTGTCTAAAAGTTCATTTTTTTTAGGAAGCACCAATCTTGTAAGAATTTAGTGGAATCACTGGGATAATGGCTCGTTGAAAGTCCTTAGAAACTGCTGATTTTCTGGGGGCAGCATTGCTACGAATTAGACATCTATTTTTTGGCAGTGGTGGTTTTTTTTCTTCTGGACACTTCAAGGTTTGCAAAGGGAATGTATTTCCCTTTGGGTCTGGCTCTCCACTCCTCTTGCTCAACAAACCCTTTTTCTTTTTTATTACCTTTTCTGGAATCAGCAGGTAATTATATTCCAGGAATAACACTTTTGTTTTTCTTTTTTATATATAAGCAGGCTCATTCAGTTTGTATCAGATGAAACTTTTATGCTGTTGAATACAAAGGTTATATACAAGACAGAGCACAGCAAATAAATGTGTTTATCTGGAAACTGCAGAATGTTCCCTGGGTTTCTAAAAGTGATCTTGCAGGAATGTCCTAAATAATAAAACTGGGAAAACATTCAAGGTATTTAGTAACTCTACCTGTTATTTATCAGTATTAAAGCTTTGGTTCAGTTCTTATCCCTGACTGAGTAGTTAGGCCATGCTGCATTTACCACTATGTTGGCTCCTCTCAGGTCTTATGGAGATTTTAGTCCAGGGGGGAAAAAGTCATTATATTAATTATGGAAATAGGAAATGCACTCAACAAAGCATTATTGGTTACCAGGCTGTAATGGGCTGTGCTAGGTAAGGCTACTGCTCAATCTTCTGAAATGACCCACTTTTAGCTGCTTATAAACTCTCCAGACTTAGGCTGGATGTTTTCCATTTAGCCTTAGATGGAGTTATTCTCTGGAAAGATTTGATTTGAGAAGGACTGGGGTTAAAAATAAAAAGCTAGAGACAAACAATCTTGTCCACTGTCAGCCGTACTTATTACTTTTTCATCCAGGAGCTGTGCAGCATCTCTTGGCTTTGAAACAAGCTAGACGTAGAGGCAGTGTCTGATTCTTCAAAGCTTACAGGCTGCACCACCAAATCTTCCAGGATGCTGTGATTTGATAGACATTTTGTGGTCTGATGTATTCAACAGTTTGTGTGTATCTTTCTCTCTCTTGTCAACTAACCTCCTGTTTCAAGTTTTATAAGTTTTGAGGGGGCAGAGAGATAGAAAGTGTGCTCAGTGTCCTACTGCTTGATGGGGATTAACAAAATGGATGTGTGAACAGGACCCTTGTGGCTTGGACATGGGATACTGATGGGCACATTCTTCTCAAATCAGAAGTTACAGTAGCGGGTTTAGAGCAGGAGTGTATAAGTTGAATTCACTATGTGCATCATACAGTGCAAGTCAGCTGTAAAAGAAAACCAAACAAAATCCTGCAAAGATCATGGTTTTCCAGAGATGCAGCAGAGAGAGAGCATGTGGAACACTAAATGTCAGTAAAATGTGAGTGCAGAGGTGCTGGTAAGACTGTGATCATGTAAACTCTTTGGCACAATGTAAACACACTTCTATTTTTAACTAAAATTAGGGTATTTTAGGTGTTGGAAGAATTTCAGCTGCATGTAAGTGACTTCTGGAAAACATGAGTCTGTACTAGACATTTAAAATTCAGCACTCTTGTGATTTAGATCTGGAAATTCCTCTGCAGAAAGGTATTATGAACATCAACTCAAAAATCCTGACTAAGCTGGGGACTTCTGTAGTGCAGGTACCACTTAGAGTGGCATATCCCTTCCTTGTGTGACCACAGTGTTAGCAGAATTAATGAAATGGCAGTCTTTCATGTGGACAACAAGTCTGTTCTGCCAAACACTTACTTTCATGATTAGAAGGAAATTTCAGTGGGAAAAGGAATTTCATTTTGTCTTTTTAAGATAGATGCAGAGTATAGCTCAGCATGTGCATCTTCAAGAGTAGGTTCAGTGTTGTAGGTTCAGCATTGTTTGCCATGATTCAAGCTGATATGTGATAGAACTTAGTATGATGTAGGAAAAGCAAACAATTTTTCAGGTGATGAGTCCAGTTTCAGTAGGATAAATGTCTGCCAAAACCTGAAGTCAGTTTGAAGTCTGCTTTGCGGATCTTGAAAATTGCTTTTCACAGGTCCTGACTGCAGCTGAGAGGAGAATGAAGAGGTTTTACACCTATCCTTGAGCAGTCACTGAAGGCTGGCTGTAAAGCGTTTTGCCAGGTGAGTTGCCATAAGCTTTTCTAGTGCCTACAGGGCTGGGTTCAGCTGGGTGCACCAAGATTTGGTACTGGCAAGAGGCTGTTTTTCCTATGGGAGTGAGCTTGGAAACAGGGGAAAAATAAGATTTCTAAAATAATACAATTGGTTCAATCACCTTGCTATTTTTTTCTTAACATATGCATAAACACAACTTCATCTGGATGGTAAACAGTAACTGACTAGCAATTCTCATCTGTCCTTTTACTTTGAAAAACAGCGTTGCCTCTTAGCTGATGAATAAATTGGTTCATGGTAGCAAAGCGTGCTTATCTAGCTGTTTTCAGGCTCTAATATGGGAAGCAGGTGATGCATAAAATGCTCAAATGAAGAACAAATTGATCAGAGGAAAAATATTTTTTTAGATTTAAAAAAACATCTGGTTTTGTTGGGTTTGCTCACTGCACTAAGCTAGTCCATACAGTAGATAGTCTCTTGGTATTAGGTACCTGTTGCTGAACTTGTGTTTTCATCTTGAACAGGCGGTATAAAAAAGTAATAAATATAGCATTGGACTTCAGGTTAAAAAACCCAACCCACCAAACAAACAAAACTCTAAAAAAACACAAAACCAAGCAAAACAAGAACTAAAACAACCTCCAAAATAGCCAACATTTCCCTTAAAGAGTTTATAACAACTATATGCTCTTTCTATAGGTAAGAAGTTTCAGTAGTAGTTTCAGTAGCATCAATAACTCTTCTCATTTTTTCGCTGTAAATATTTGAGGTTAAAAAAAAAATAAAAATCCAAACAATTCCCCAATTGTAGCGCATCCCTGATCCATTTGTACCCAATGAGATGAATCTTCATTAATTTTTTGACCAGCTCTACCTGAATTTTTTTTACTTTGCTGCTAAAGTCAGAGTTGACAGCTTCTAGGTTGTACAGTTCATAGTGCCTTTGTAAATCTGTGGGGCTTTCAGTTATTTCTCCCTTACCCAACATCATGAACACTTGTGGTGAGCAGTGCATGGTGTCATTTCTTAGTCAAAGAATATTTAATCTTAAAGGAAAAAAAAGCCTGTTTCTAAGGAAGATTGGAAGAAAATTTGTGTTGAAAGACTTTGCAGGCAGCTAAGGCTCTTTCTTCTTTGATGGCTTCTCTGGTCAGTAGCTTCCAAAAGCAAAGGGCATAGAAGTTGAATGTACAGTTGCTTGGGATTTTGAAATGAAAATTTGTTATGAAATCCTGGGGCCCGTAAGGGAAACCAGGTAAAAATAACTGCAAAAGTGAAGTGGAAAGGAACATTGATATTCAGTGTATTAATTTCTCACAGCCAGAAATTGACATTAATGGCTCTGCTGGGAAATTACACTATTATTGTTTAAATGCTGTGGAAATCCAAATAAAGACTAGGAAGCTACAGGATGTTCTCTGAGAATGTGAGCTTTCCTGAAAGAAAAGAAATTGAACAGTTAATCTCAACCCCCTAAATATTGATATAAAGATGTACAAGTTAAAAAGCTTCACAAGCCAGCATGACAGGAATGTGATAAGGTGCTAGCCAGTCTCCAAGTCAAGTATTCTCAGTGTGTCTGTAAAGTAATTTAATTTTATATGGTGTCCTAACAAAGCAGGTTCAAGAGAATAGTAACAATAATAAATAATGGAGTTAATGACTGCATTGTCCAGGGGTTGAGCTGCAGTAGCAAAGTGAAGAATGGAGCCTGTTTCTGGACCCTAAAGATAGCCTCATTGATGAAAAGTCTCCTAGAAGAGCATCCCTGGGACAGTGCCCTTTGGGCTGGGGGCACCCTTGGGGGCTGCCCTGACTTAACAAGATACTGTCCAGAGTAACCTGCTGTAGCTCTGGCATTGGCTCTGCTGGAAGCATGGTCAGGTTGGAAACCCCCACCCCTGTTTCTCCAGCTGGAGCTTGGTGGGATTGCTTGGCGATCATGATGCCAAGCCAGAGTGACTGCACATGTTACTGCATCATGAAAGCAAGTTTTGATGGTTTTTTTTTTAAGTCAGCATAGAGCAATTCAAGAGTCATTTGTGAGAAAATAAATACGGAGTTCAAAGCTGTGCTTTGAAGTCATAGCTTCCCCTACAGTCATTGCTTGAATCATAGAATCATGGAATGGTTTGGGTTGGAAGGGACCTTAAAATTATCTGGTTTCAAACCCCTGCCATGGATAGGGACAGCTTCTCCTAAAGAAGGTTGCTCAAAATCCTGTTCAACATGGTCAATTTATGTAAAGGACCCACAGACCTGTTTTTGACACAGGACCAGCTCGCACTCGTTTTTACTGCTGCTGAACGTTCCCTTTACAGCAAATCAGGCAATGGTCATTTTACAACTGCTTTGTTACCTTCCTAATTTTAAAAAGCTTTTATTTTTTTTGGCATATAAATTTATTTTCTCTGTTTACATTTGAGTGGTCATCTGCAGTGCTGGACTATACCTTGAAGTAGACGTCCAAAAATACCCCCAGCTATAGTGTAGCCTGATTTTTTTGAGCTGATCAATTATAAACATGGAGGGTGCTCAGGAAGAGCAGCCTTTTACAGTCAGGCCTGGTGCCATCTTCCCAAGATAACCACCAGCTGTCACGCTAAGCACACTTGTTTTGGCACTTGAACATTCTTCTAAGGAGCAGAAAGCTTTTTAGATTTGTTGCAGATGAGATGCTGAGCATTTTACAGAAATGTTTAAGTCTCCAAGTAGACTGTTAGTGGTTTAATGTATTTGTGGTTGGCTAGGTGGCTGTCAGCAGCTGTGTTATGCTGCTGGACGTTGCTCTTTGACACTGATGTCATTAGGCATGATACAGAACACAGAGCAGAAAAGATGAAAGTGCTTTCTTCTGTGACTGCAGCATATTGAGAAATGGTAAATTTGGGCTTAGTGCTTTATAAAATGAAGCTATTGATGCGAGGACTGTGATGCACCTTGTCAACTGCAAAGGAGAAGAGTTGACTTGGGAGCAGAACTCTGCTCTATGTCCTATGGACTTGGGTTTGGAAAGTTCTTCTGTGCCTTTTGCATTGCAGCCAATGGCTTGTCCACCTCATGCCATACAGTACTGAAAAGACCCTAGTTTCTCAACAAGCTGCTTCTTTTGCTGTTTCTCAAATCTAGGCAATGTTAGCAGTATCAGCACTGCCATTAGGTAGTAACAGATTTGGCCATGTAAGGGACATCCTTTTGCAGACCTCAAATCTTCTCCCCACCTCAACTGGCAGTTCTTAGGTCCTTATCTCCTGATTTCTCCCAGTCTGATGTGGAAATAAATAAGATGGTGTTTTTATTCCTCACAAAAAGCAGTGAGGTGTACCCATCCTTGAGACAGAGATGCCCTGACTTGCCAGGACACAGCCATAAGCATCCTGGTGTACCTGTAATGTTGACCCTGCTGGGAGTGGGTTTGGGCCAGGGACCGTAAACTTGATGTAGTTTTAAGACTGGGTGCCTGTGCCAACTTTCCTGGAAAGATGATAAAACCTTCAGGAGAACCCAAGTCTCTTGGGTGACATACTAGTGGGAGTAACAAAATGTTTTAGGAGTGTTAGGTGGACCCTCAGACAATGTTTGGTCATCTGCACGGTGGCAAACAAGCCTCTGACTGCTGTAATTTATGACCTCTTGTTTTATTGACTTTAGAGTCCCAAGCATACGGAACTTGAATGTTTTTCTAGTCTGAATTGTCAGCCCTTCAGAAAGGAGATAAAATAAAAGCTAGTCAATATTTTCATGGCTAAGGTTGGGCAATGAAAGGCTCTTCCTAGAAGCAAATGGGAATATTTTGCTCATCTTGAGAGCACCACAGCACAACAAAAGGAGATGGAAATATTTGAGATCTGGAACTGTGGTTTTTCTGCAAAAAATGAAAGTGGCTCTGTGCTCCACTAGGAACCTTCTAGTTGATTCAAGAGAAATTAAGGGCATAGTCATTGCTCGACATAGTACTATGCTGCAGGAAGTCAGAAGACTTTGGTTGGTTGTGTTGTTTCCCATTAGGAACCTTGGAGCAGGTATTTCATCAAGAACTTAATTCTTCTTGCTGTGTATCTTTTCACCTCTTTCTCAGCAGAACGAATCACTGGGATTTAATATTTGGGATTAAACATTTCCTATGTGTCAGAACCCCATTTCACAGCAACAATGCTATTTGCAGGCTGCCTATATTGATCATTCTGAGGAAATATAACTAACAAGTATGGCAGCTCTTTTTTATTTTGGAGTATTACTCTCTTTTTCAGAGAAGCAAGTGATCGTGAAGGCTCTTTCATTCCTGTGGTTTTGCAAGAATGAGAAAGTGCTGTGATGGGCCTCACAGCAGAAAAATATGATAGGTTTCATAGCTGAAAAATATATATTCTTCCTCTTGAATTCCTACAAATCCTGAAGTTGTTCTCCTTTGCTCCCCATGTGGTAGCCCCTCGTGTGTTCTGGCTCTGGCTTTGCCAAGATTTGGGTTGTAAAGGTGCTGTTTTGTACGTCTTGGACAATATTCCTCAACAGGCATTATTTCTCCTCCTGTGCATGGTCTTTTAGTGTTTTCTGAGATGTACTGCTCCAGTTTCTTCCCTCTGTCTTTAAGAAACTGGGGAGTGTTTCAGACGTACCTACTGCCACTCCAGGTGAGGGTTACAGAAGAACTAAAATGCTCCGGAGCATTTTACAGCATCAACCTCTGATGCTGTTGAGCAGTCACAGTGAGAATTCAGCAATAAGAACATGTACACGATGATACCGATGTACCCAAATAAGTATTTTCAGCTTCCTATTTTTCCTTAAGGGAAGTGACATCCTCCTTGTGTCATTCTGATGATGATTTTAATTTATAATAATACAAGAAGAAATTAAGTCTATGGGTCCATTTACAAAGCAGTAAGTCATAAGCAATAATGAGAAAATGTGCCTAAAAGCAAGAAGAGAAGAATACAAGGAAATTCTTCCAGCTTATCACTGCAAGAAAAGTATTTAATGTGGGTCACTGCTGTATTTCTGTGACCTAATGAAATTTTGTAAGCTAAAATCCTGATCAGAATAATTTCCTCTAACTCAGTGTCTGCAGCATCATTTTGCTGGATATTTAGATGGGCTGTAGTTAATAGCAAGGTGGGTAAATTCAATCCACTTCTATGGAAACACTTAAGCAGCACAGATGCTTTCTGTGATCTGAAGGAGGAATACTACTGCATGCCTTAGTAGATACAGGGTTTACAGCTCTAAAACATGCAGCATATACATCCTCACACACTGCTCTTTGCTCAAAGTCAACTCGAAGGCACTTTTTGAAGGTGTCAGGCAGCAAGAAAAACTTAAGAAGCTCTGCAAAAACCTCAGCATGCAGGCCACTCTGTAACATCAGCTGCTGAGGGATTGGGAAGACTGGGTATTTTTGTTTGTTTGTTTAAATATGAATATCCCTTTTGCATTTTTATGTGCAAAGAAAACTGTTTGGATGTCTTCTGCTTCCCATTTGGGGAGTAACTGCATGGTGAAAAGGCCACGTAGCTGTTGGTAAATTAGACACTGAGGAGGTGACACAGTTTATTAAATTACCTAGTGAAATAGGGACTGAAATGACATTCACTGAAGATGGAAAGAGCAGATAATTAATCTTTCCTCTTTGTAATCTTAAAACGCCCTCCCATAACAAATTATCTTCTGCATGATGAGAAAAACAATTAAAATCTGGAAGAAGGTAAAGAGTGCTTGGACTGTCTGGATTCAATTAGCACTTGATCTAGTACCACCCTGCTTTTGGCATCGCACCTATTCCCAAGGGGTGATTTACCAAATAAAGCTGAAAGCTGAAGGGAGAACAGAGTGTGTGAACAAGTCAGGAATGGGAGATGATGTGACTGATAGCCAACTGAGGGTCACCACACCTGGGACTTGGGACTCTGTGCCTGTAGGACATGTTGCCACATCTTCTCTTGTATTGCACCCATATGTCTGAAGAAAAACCCTCTAAATAAACTTATATAAAATATATGCTGCCCTTTAAAACAAAAATGCCTCTGATAGGTTCTTTAGTCATTGCCTTTATTAATGCTGCCCCTCTATCAGTGCAAGTGTAAACCCCTTTAAATATTGTCAGGTCCTGCCTGGTGTTCCATCTGCGTCATCTGGTCCATCAGACAGCTGCATCCCTTAGTAAACTGCCACAAAATCTTAACTGATATTGAGGGCAAGGGGGGAAGACTGCTTAGACTTTTATCAGTATTTAAATAGATTATAAATACTGATTTTTATTTTTTAATGCTTTTTTTTTTTTTTTTTTTTAACGTGGGGGATTGCTGACTCATACAGCTCCTCCAAAACACAGTGCTGTGACCTCAAGTCCACCCTATTGTTGGAGAGGCTCTTTGCTTGCAAAAATGAATTTGAAAGAGAAATGGTGGGGGCTGTAAAGGCAGAATAAAAGCCAGGGTATTGATTATTTTATAAAAATCCAGCACCACCTTTGATACTCTGTTAAAGTTACACAAAGGGATAGCTGACATGGCTTCCACTGGGATAATTACAGTCCCAGTCTGAGTAACACTGCATACTTCAGGCTTAAGAAGTTATCTGCCTTTATTAGAAGGAGCTTGCTTTAGTGAGAAATGAAGGTGCTGAGCCTTCCTGGGTTCAATAGCTGGCATATTTTACATGTCTACTTTCTGTAAACCGTTTTCTATAGCGCTTCGTAATAGAAAAGCTGCTGGGAGCCGAGAAAATATGC
Source organism: Psilopsiagon aurifrons (assembly GCA_025447955.1). Taxonomy (NCBI): domain Eukaryota; kingdom Metazoa; phylum Chordata; class Aves; order Psittaciformes; family Psittacidae; genus Psilopsiagon; species Psilopsiagon aurifrons. The sequence continues at coordinate 3,704 of JAOEHY010040178.1, read as the reverse complement.
TCTGGCAGTGTTGGCCAAAGCCAATGGGGTGACTTCCAGTAGCATATTGCATTTTGCCTCCTCTGTATGTGAGAAGTTGTTGTGGATGTTCACCCACAGTTGGGAATTAGTAATTGGAAATGGAGGGATGCACTCCTTTGAGATGCTCTGGGACTGGCGTATCTGGCCAAACACTGCCCTTTCTTAGACGGCATCATGCTCTTTTTTTAGATAAACCATAATCCCTTTGGATATCACTGATTGGATTTCAAAACTGCATTTTAAAAAAAGTGCTAATAAAAGGAGCCAATAATAAGGTGGCTGTAAAACTTTGTCAGCTCTTGCAGAAGCAACCAGTTTCCCCCAGTCCCCCATCCTTACCACTGGAAATAGCTGCAACTGTCCTTATCTTAAAAGCAAAATATTATTAACAGGCTATCCAGTATGAATGGGACTATCAAGAATAAATCAGACTGGCTGTGTTGTTATTTTCTGCAGCTGCCTGGTGAATTTGCAAGAAAGGTGGGGCAGGTACATAACCTTTCCTCCCTAGAAATAAGATGGGATAACACTGAATCCTCTCATTACCACAGGCTCACTGGCTGTGCTGCTCTCAACCCACTTGCTCTGAAAGGTTTCCGGTTAGGAGCTGCCTTGCTCCCTGCCTGGTTTTTCATATATATGGGATGTCTGGAGGACTTAAGAGGGTCAAAGCCAATTAAGGTGTCTGGTCCTATTCACCACCTGAATTATTCTTGCTGTTGCTTTGTTACAAGGCTATGTGTTATCTCTGTGTTTTCTGAAAGATGCTCATCTTTAGATAAAACCACAGTTGCTTTAGGCTAAACCCAGACACTGTACCAGGTGTGTTCCTGGAAGGGCTGATGAATGATTAAGAGGACATTGGCTGATGTAGGGACAAAGGGGAAGCTGCAATTATACAGGCATTGCAAACTGCTTGCTCTGCAGGTAATTCTTATTTGGGCTTCTCCAGATGACCTTGAAGTTGCAGCAGTTGCTGGATGTAAAATTGGCAACTCTCTTTGGTGACTTGCTGTAGCTGTCAGTTCATGGATTCAATTTAATGTCTGTTCTTAGTGGCATGTTCATATTTTACATGTATAGGTAGCCTCAATCTAAATCCAAAGTTGATGACTGTGTTTTCTCTTCTATGACTCCCAAGCAACCAAAGCCAGATGGGGTATTAATAACAATCACATGCTAGACTGCTCGTATACTTAAAACGAAGGTTGCATGGAAGGAAAGGCAGGTTGGGACCTGCTGCTGCTATGCTCCTGTCCTCTGCTCCAGAGCTTTTATTTCTTTTAAGTAAAAACTCTATCAAAAGAGAATGAGAGTCATAGGCAGTGTCTGTACTTGGGATCCAGTAATGTATCAGTGAAGACTGGAGAGCCTGTCAGTACATGGCGGTGATAACAAGATCTTAGCCATCGCTTTAATTCACAGTAAATACATAATTATGCCTAATTTGCAGTATGCTTGGAGTTTTCTCTGCACTGCTGGCCCCTAAGGATGCAAAACGATTCCAATACAAAAGTGTTGCTACTGGGGCAGAAACATGGAATTGCATAGTTGTGTAAGAACACCTTACCTGGGTTTTAAAAACCTCTCTGGGGAAAGCTGCATCCATCTTCTGATGCACAAGTTGTCACTGTGGGACAAAAATTAAACAATTACATTTGAGAACCATCTTGTGACTGATGCTTGTCAGAGGTCCCTGCTGGTCTGTTGCCCTCTCTCTGCTTTCCTTGGCCAGGAAAGAAATGGGGTTAGGGAATTGCAGTAACACACCCAGTATGAAGGCTAAGCACCTTTTCTTCCTCTACAAATATATATGAGCCCAAGTATATTGGGGTTTGATTTTCTTACATGTATTCTGCTGTTTTCTCTTGTGATGTTTCCAGGTTGGTCTTGGCAATTATGGAAGTGAAAAGTTACTGCTGAAGTTATTAGATGCTGAAATTCTTTCAGCCCAGGGACCATGGGGGGGACCTTTCCCACCATAAGAAGAGCATTTGATGCCCTGCATCCTGCCATCACACACAGGTTATCTTGATGTTCCTGGAAACTGAGGACTACCTCCACCTCAAATTAAAACCATATTATAACTGTACACTAAGCTGGTATGAAGCACTTGTGGGTTGCTTGGTTATCATCTCTCTTTAAACTGTTTTTTCAGTACTTAACCCAGTTCCTGTTTTCTGCATAGAGGCCAAAGCTTATAGGAGGTCCTTGAATCTGAATAATGAGCAGTGAGTTTAAAAAATAACCCTGAAAAGCCTAGGTTGATATTGGTGAACTAGGACTACTTGATTACGTCTTTTATAAGGAAATGATGTATTTTCTGATGTTTCTTTCTCCAGTTCTCCACAACAACTACTGCCAAGAAGGCCCTGATAACTGCAGCGACAGTGCTTCTCTTTCCCTAAATGAAGCGTCTTTTTAAGAAGCAAGATTTTAACAAGGAAACATAAGAAGATGCTGGACATCAGCGAGTGGCCAAGCTCCCTCTCCCCAGCATCCCCCCTTCCCTTCCGGAGCAGCGCGTTGAGGGTCTGCGTAAATCTTTGCCCTGTACTACACGATGGTTTCCTACACGAGATGGCGCTCTTCGACAAGCAATGGAGTAAAAGGCAATTAATTTTATTAATTATTATTCACCCCCCCCCCCTTGCTCCCCTCTGTTCTGCCTGACCCTTGGCCCAAGGGTTGCTCCTAAGCTACGGATAGGAGCTGACAGCAGCTCTAACTGCAGTTTCCAACCACACGTGAAAGGCTGGCGGGAACAGACAGAAATGTGCTAAAATGCCCCACCACCTCCAACTCATTGAAGAGAGCCTGCTAATTGATTTTTCCTCTTAATTTAAGACTCCACTGATACAATCTTGTCCTCCAAGCCCAGCTCAGATGCTTTGCCCCATTCTTGCCCCCTGCAGGAGGCCTGCAAGTCCCAGACCCAGTGGACAAGACACCATTGCTGCCCCAGGTAGGGGTGCAGACCCTGAGGGCTTCCTGTGCACCTTTTGGGCCCAAGGTCTGGCTGTGGGGCTGGGCAAGGTTCCCCCTTTTTCCCTGCAGTGGAGGGCTCCTGTCCTCCTTACTGGAAGCAAAGGTGGTTTGGGAGGGAAATGTGATAGGGGAGCTGATGGTGCCCTTTGCCAGCCAACATTAAAAATTCATGTGCATGATGGGCTCTTCCAAATAAGTCCAGGAAGGGTGAGCTCCTGCCTCCTCAGAGCTGCTGGCAAGCACTCAGGCTGCCTGTCCTCTCCAGCCCCCAGCGATCATCCCCCTGGGAGACCAGGTGCCACCAGGGCCCAAGTGTCTGTACGCTCTGCTTCCTCATGGTATGTGGTGCAGACTGTTTATGCATGCTGGGATGAGGGGTACCTCATATGTTTGGGTGTCCCCCTGGATGATGGGGGTGACCAGCATGTGTGTGTGGTGACCTGGAGGAGGATGGAGAACAGAGAACCCTCTTGGGAAGGGATTTAGATGCCCAGGAGGAGTGGGATGAGGGGTGCCCCGGGGGGAAGTACACAGAACATCGTGGCTGGGAGGGATGCAGGGTGCTAAAGCAAGGACGCAGGTCTAGTACTCCAGGAATGAGGGTACCCGGGAGGGGTTGGGGAGCCGAGAAGGAAGACTGATGAGGGCTACAGTAGCGTGGGATGTGAAGTGACCCGGACTGTGGGATGCTAAGC
>JAOEHY010040176.1:0-12702 GCA_025447955.1 Psilopsiagon aurifrons | reverse complement strand
CCCAGAGAAGCTGTGGCTGCCCCATCCCTGGCAGTGCTCAAGGCCGGGTTGGACACAGGGGCTTGGAGCAACTGCTCTATGGAAGGTGTCCCTGCAATGGCAGGGGATGGAGCTGGAGGAGCTTTGCCGTTCCTGCCAGCCCAAACCGTTTTGTGATCTCTGAAGGCAGCACACCGGGGTTTTATCTGCTTTGCAGTCTGTTAACAGGCAGGAATTAGTGCGCTGTCTGCGGGTTTGCTAAGGGTGTTAATCTCTGTTGGCAGAGCATATCCCCATCATCACCTCAGGGTAGCGCAGGGTTACTGTGAATGTGGTGTGAACTCATTGAGGAGGGTGTCCAGGCTAAAAATAAAGCTAGGGGAAAGCTTGGGGTTTTCCATTGGACGTAATTGTTCTCTGGAAGTTGTGTGAGCTCAGGGAGGATGGGAGGCTTCAGAGGGCCTTAGGGCAGAAGCAGTTTCTGTTGGGTTTAAATACCTGTGGTAATGTACTTATGGTACCCTGGGATCGATGTAACTTGCTTCAGAGCATGGGTTCACAACCGATCCTGGTGGTGCAGCGTTTGCTGGGCAGTGAAAACTGAACGTGCTGGACAGGGAACATGACCATCTAAAAGGTCGCTCATGGGGTGTGTTGGTGTTTTACTGAATCCAGGCTTTCCTGTACATGGACTTCCCAGTGCTGTTGTGAGTTGTGCCCATTATTGCCCTGTCTCAATGACTGAGCTTGGGCTGTGACAGATGCGTCAATCTTCTGAAGATACACGAGGAGTTGCTTTGGTCGTCTCATGGCACAAGGTGACCTCTGGGATGCTGGAGGCTCACAGCTGCTTTCTCTTTATTTTCCAAAGGCTGCATATTGAGAGGTGTTTTTTTCCTCTCCAACGGGTAGAAATACACAAACTAGTCTGGTTTATGAACCAGTGTGAGAGGCACGCAGAGGAAATCCATGTGGGATTTCCTCAGGAAATCTTGTGTACAGGTCTGGTCACCCAGATTTGATGGATAAAATCAGGTTGGAATGTATGGATTGGACATGGAGGTGATTTGTCACCTGTGGCCTTGACAGAGAGGGGAAGAGCGCCAGAGAGTTTGAATGATAATAAAGCAAATACCGATGGGTTCTGTAGGAGCAGAAAGTTCCTATTATTGGACGGCTGGGTACCAAAGCCTTTAGTGGAGGTAAAGCAGGGACCTTGTTAAGCTGTAAGAAGATGAGGTAACTCAGGCCGTTTGAGCTGTAAGCAATTTTGTTGTTTGCAGTGTTCATTTTAGCAGTGAGACTTAGAGGCATCTTCAGTGTGTTAATCCTCTGTGGTGCTTCTTACAGGTGGAGTATAGAGAGATGGACGAGAGTCTTGCAAACCTGTCAGAAGATGAATATTACTCTGAAGAAGAGAGAAATGCTAAAGCTGAGAAAGAGAAGAAACTGCCACCACCACCTCCACCTGCTCCTGCAGAAGAGGAGAATGAAAGCGAGCCGGAGGAGCCATCTGGTGAGTAGAGAGACCTTCTCCTTCTCTGACACTGCTTAGCTGTTCTAGTGCAGAACTCAAGTGGAGTCAGGTGCAGCATCAGGAATCTTGAGTCTGGTTTTCAGTGATTGTTCTGCAGTGTTTTCTTTGCTGGCCCAATACGGGAAGGAGGGGAAAGCGCAGAAGAGCAGCCTGGTAAAGATGGGAATATGCATGATTTAATTCCAGATTTAATAAGCCAGACTTCTCATGCTGTATTCTCATTATCCTTATTGACTTGTCTTTGGAAGCTTATTGACCAGAACAGCCTCTTTGGCATTAAACTGTCAGACCTGCTCATGTGCCAACAGTCACTTACTCCTCTGCAGGGTTAGATTTACTGAGGGGATCGCTATGCAGGAGAACATATTTAATCTACAGTGATTCCTGTGGCTTTAAAGCTATGACTGATCTTAAGTTCTGGTTGGATCCTGTTTGCTCAAATTTCAGTGCTTTCCTCATTGCCTTTGCCAGACTTGTCGAGCTTCACTTTTCATTGGGAAGGGTTTTGGTTCAGGAAGCAGCTGCTTTGGAGGTTTCGTGGTGTTAGCAGTCCCCTCTCCCCCTGTTGTGTTTCCGGCTACCACCCGTAGCTAGGTCTGGTGTTGGTGTATCACTCTGCTGTGTACAAAATCACACTTTGGCAAAGTTTAGCTGTTGGAGAGACTTTCTGAGGTGATGTGTGTGCCAGCTGGGTTTAGACAGTAGCTGAAATCTGGAGACTGACCTTTTGATAGTTCATCACTGATGTGAGTAACTGTTCATGTTCAGTTCTGCTGCTCTTATTTGGCTTCTTTTGGCTGGCAGGTTTGAGAAGGTAGACAATGTGACTGATGTCGGTTTGGGGATGCTTACCTTCAGTTTCAGAATATATATTGATAGGCACAATTGTGTGCTATCTCTTGGGGTTTGCCCCTGTAATCTCCCTTCAGTTGTGGCTGTTGGCTGCTGGCTGGCTACTGGATAGCGTAGCTTATCTGCTTGACTGAGATATTTGCAATGATGAATATCCTGCCTGCCTCCAGCTGAAGCTGATCCATCAGAAATGGAATTTTTGATATGTGTAATTAAGCAAATATTAAGTTTTCAGTTTAATTTAGCTCAGACTTTGGGTTTAATCCTTGCGACCTCATATTAATACATTTCTGATGCTCTCAGATGTTTTCTGAGAGCTCTCTGAGACACCTCTGCCATTTTGCACCTCTAGGAGTGATTACTGGAATCAGTTTGGGGCATAAGCAGTGAAGTGTTTTATCCTGTGAAGGGAGAGATGTGGAAAATAGGCAGTGATAGACACATGCTGTTCTACACATACAACAGTCTCTTAGGCAGTTATTCCACAAGCACTCGGTTTAGTCATCTAAATACAGCCAACTCAAAAAGGGGCTATATCCAGCTGCCTAGAGATAAGGAGATTTCAGGTCCTTGTATCCTTTCTCTGTTCCCAGAAATCCTGTGATATGCATGAAGCAGTGATGTAGGAAGATGACAGATTTTCCACTGTCATTCCATAGCTAGTCCTGCTCTATTTCTAAAGGCTTCTGAAACCATATGCATTGGTGGATCTCTCTTTGTTAATGCAGGGGTCAAGAGCATCAGGTCATCTCTTGCTGGCTGTTAAAAGTGCACTGAAACTTCTAATTCAAACAGCTGTTAGCAGAAGAGGCATTGGAGCCTGCTGTGTATAGAAGCAGTGTTTATGATTGTTTTACTCTCTGTTGCTGCTTTGAAGCAAAAAGAAGTGTTCAATGAGAGCTATTAAATAGGACGGTAATTCTAGAGCAGGATTGCAGATTGAAAATGCAACAAAATCCAGTGAGTTGTTTGTGTATTGCTGTTAGTTTGTTCTCATTGCAGACCTGAATAATTTCCTTTGTATGTTTAAAGCCTGTAAAACCGTAGGTAGTGCCGTAGAGGTGTAAAGCTGTCATGTTACACGTTATGGTATTTGTGTTGAAAAGCCTCATTGTGCAAACTTGAATGTGTGATAGGGACAGTAGCTGCTATTTCCTTTGTCCTCACTGTCAGTTTACAGTAGAAGGGGGTTATTAAATATCATACTTCAGGTGACAGCAAAATGCTGGTCTTATTTGGGGTGGGTTCCATCCATGTGTTCAGCTGTGGGACACTGCAGATGTTTTGGCTCTGCAAATTGCTGTCTGGCTTTGCAGGACTGCTGCGTTTTATTGCAGAGTAGTTTGGAAAGGTGTAACGGGATTTCATGATGATTTCCTTAAAGTATCTCTGCTCTTTTTTAATTGAGAAACATTTTCTGTTGGCAGAAAGCTTCCAAACTCACTGTCAGTGCTGGGTGACCTTTGTGGTGTTTGCCAGTGTCCCTTTGGCATTAGGAGTTTGCTGCTTTCGTTTTTCTCTTCTAAGGATCTTTCTTGTTTGTCCTTGCCAAATGGGATTTTCCCTTTCCTGGCTTCCCGAGGATGCTCTTTACCGCTCCTTTTCTTCCTTTTGTCTGTGGGCATCTTGTGTTTCTAGCTGCTGTTTTCCAAGGGAGCACAAAACTGATCGTGGTGCAGGAGAGCATCAAGTGAACAGTCCAACTTGGTGCTGCTCTCTCTGTCTTTCGTCTGACTTGTCTGTTTTCCTAATGAAGTTCAGTACACAGTTGTAATCATGTGCCACCAGTCCTTATTTTGAGGCAGTGTGAAGTGGACTCTTTTGTTGCCCTTCTTCCCGCCTGCTCCTCAGCTGATACTCTGCCTGGAGACTTCCAACAGATTCTGCTCCTGCCCACGTTGCGTTGGGCTGCAGTAGCTGGATGTCAGCAGGGATCAGCAGTTCGCTTGCTGCTCTGCTCCTTTGCAGCTGGAACCCGACTTTCTTAGGGGGAAGGAGAGGCAACCTGCACTAGAGACCTTGTTTCCACGCTTGTGTGCTCGACTGGGTGGTGATTAGAATTGTGTCTGGGCAAGCAGTAATAGTGATGCTTTCTTTTTTGACCTGGTTTAGCTGCTCCTAACAGAAGAGGGGAAAATGCTGATGTCTTCTTGTGAGTAAACTGGGAACAATCTTGTCCCATCTCCTCATTGTCAGTACTAATCTAGGGACAATGAATGCAAGAAAAAAGCATCTTTTCAGTTTCTTAACTTACAGAAGGCACAAATAGGACTTTTCCTGCAAACGAATGGCCTGTGCTGGAGGTTAAGTATGAACGTTTTTGTCGTGTTAGTCTTTCCCAGAATGGAAGCAGGGCTTGGAATGTTCCCAGCAAAATAAAGTACTTCCAGTGTAGATGAAGCGAGACATTTTTTCTTGCTGTTCCAGATACATTAGTTCATATAATCCTGATTTTAGGGACTTCTGAGGCCTCTGAAAATGCAGTTCTTTGTCACGGTCTCTCTCGTGAGTTTCTGAACATGTTTCAGCATTGCAGATGTTAATCCAGGTTATCAGTGTATGAAAACATTTGGTTCGTTTGCTGTGCCTTTGCTTTAGGGGTGGAATTTGTAATTCAGCTGAAATTCAGCTGCGATTGCAGTGTATCCCCTGGGAGCCTCAGGTTGCAGTCTGGCAAAGCTGACCACCCAGTGTCAGGTAACCTTAGCAGCTGTGTGTTCAGCCCTAGGTTAGACCTAAACTCTTGCCTGTTTGGAGAGGGCCCCTGGAGCAGTTCTGCTCTGGGAGGTGACTGTTCCATTTGCTACCATGACCTCAGCAGTTTGTTTCAGTGGGGGTTTGCTTGGACTTGAGAAAACACCCAATTTGCTGCCAGTTGAAGCATCGGTTTGAAGGAACCTTGGTACAGCAGCAGCCAAACAGTGCTGGGCTGTCCCTGTAGCATTCCGTGGCTTTCTGCTCTCTGGAGGTGACACCACCAGGCAGCTACCTGCCTCTGCAAGGATATTGCTTCCACGCTGAGCTCGGAGCTAGCATCTCTTGTGAAGATGAGCAGTGTGTGAGGTGACCTACAGCAGCTTTGTTCCTGCAGGTATCTCGGCTGTACTCATCTCTGTTCTGGAAATGCTCTGTTCCTCGTTGTGTTGTGGTGCTGTCAAGGCTGCTGTTTAGGACTTACACGCAGGCTAAGGTAACTTCGATTCTTCTGCAGATCTTTCAGATGAGTGCTTTGCCTTTCCTCTTGTTTCCAGCCCTGGATACATTGGAAGACTTTCAGTGCTGGGTATTGATCACATTGCATGGACTGACATGTACTTGATTCAGAGGTGGTCTTTGTGTGTTAGAACATTGTTGGTGGATCGAGGGCACTGATGCCAAAACAAGTGGTCTGAGGCTTTCAAAACCAGTTCTGTCATCAGGCTTCAGGAAAGGGTTTCTGGCAGAAACCCCAAAAGAGCAGGCTCTTTTGAGAGTAAGAGGCTTTCCAGGATGGGTCAAACTATCTCCTTGCGCATGGAGAGACTCGGGACAATCAGGGCAAGATTATGAGATTTGCTACCCATGGAATCTGATGGTTCCCATTCACCAGATCTTGGCAGTAAGAAATGTAAACTTATTAACCAGTCCTAGCCATTAATGAAGTTGATCATAAGTATTTAGCACCAGGAATGCTACATGTTGTGTACTTCTTTATGTCCCAGTGAGTCTGATGTAAAGCATTCCAGTGACATGGATAACACTTGCAGACTGCAGAGTTTGGTGCCCTGAACCTAGATTCCAGCAGATGGGATTCTCAGGAAATGGGTTTAGCTGGTTGGTGGAATTTAATATCTACAACGCCAACTGCCGGGCCTTTATGTCCAGTATGGTTTAACTTATGGAGTAAGGTCCCTGAGTTCTCCTCTTTCCTTCCACAGGGCAAGCAGGAGGACTTCAAGACGACAATTCTGGAGGGTATGGAGACGGCCAAGCATCAGGTGAGGGTGGCGTTTGATGCTTGCCAGTTAGTAGCAAGAGCCGCCAGGTTAGGGAGTGATGCTTGCAAGTGTGCACGGGTGCGGTTGTTCAGAGCTGAGCCAGAGGTACAGGAGCTGTTGAACAAGTGAGGGGTGGTTTCAGCTTCAGTTGAGGTCTGTGCCAGCTGCAGGAAGGACACGAACCTCTGTTGAAGTGCCTCAGGCCGATCTCTCATCCCTCCACTCCTCTCCTTGGTCAGAGGGGTCCGCACGTGCAGAAAGATGCTCCTTACCTGGGCGGTTTCTGCCACCCTGAGTGAGACCGAAAGGCCTGGGCTCCAGCACAGCAGAACCTTTCCATCTGCTGAAGGAACATAGCAGGGAGTGAGTGCCTTTCTGCTCCTTTGTTCTTTGCTTTTTTCTTTTGAGAGGTTCGTGCTTGAGCCAGCGGTGAGCCCAGGAGATTTATCTGTCGGGGACAGCCATGGTCTGCTTCTGCGTGCACTGGATTGGGAATGCGCCATTTGGCCTAAGTTCTGATGCTGGCAGCATGCACTTACTGCTCGATTCACACAATTGGTGTCTTTACTCCTAAGTGCTTTGGGTGGCAGTCAGAATCTTCCTCCAGCCCTGCCACTTCTGCTCTCACTTGAGAACTGAGGATTAGGGTTTTAAGCAAAGGAGTTGAGGGGTCCAGAACCTATTCTGTACCTCCAGGTTGCTCTCTTGGAAGCGAATATAACTTCAGGATACTCAACTGAGAGTGCTTCCTTGCTGTTCTAAGTAAAGAAGTTATGTTCTGGGTCTTACCCCTTGCACGGGATTTCTGACCGTTACAGACTGTGGGCTTAAGGATGCGTTGCCTGTTTGGCTCTTAGGCAGGCACTGGCTGCTAGGAAATGGTGCTCATTTTGCGGTTGGTTTATTTGCTGAGGGTGTGCTCTAACGACTGAGTCAGCAGCCAGGTGACTTCCTTCAGAATGTTTTCAGTCTGCAGATGTTTCAGTCCATAAACGAGCAGCATCTCTCAAGGTTCCTCATGTGGGGAAGAAGGTAATCAAAACCTCAGCACATTGCTGGTGAGTGCTGGGTGTCAGGAAATGGCAAGTGTGTGCACAAACGTGCGTCAAGGGAGGAGCATCCAGAATTCAGTCTAGGCCGACCTGTCCCTACAGTCATGAAAGAGCTGCGTGCCCCAAGGACAGTTCTGAGCTGGTACTGCCTTTAATGTGTTGCTTTCGTGAAACACAAGCAGTAAGGATGTGGGATGGGGGGATTTAACCGCTCTGAAATGGATTTCACTTGGAGTTGTGTGGTTGCAGAAGCAAATTCAGGGACATCCAGGTTTTGGAAGATCTTCTGGTGCCTGGGCCAAAGGACACGAAGTGTTTGCTGGGTTTGGGTATTGCCATAGGCGTGTGACCCTAAACAGCCCCAAAGCAGCAGTCCATTCCCCCTGCTTGGAGTTATTTGCAGGGCTGTTTCTCTGGCTTCTCAAGTGGAAGATATAGGTCACAGAGCTTTCCAAGCAGCCAGGGGGTTCCCTCAATGGACGTGTATGTGGGTTTCGTGGCAGCTGAGCACTGTGCCACAGGCGATGCTCTTTAGCAGGTGTCAGGAGCAGCACGCTCGTTGTACCCACCTGGAAGAGGGAGTCACGAGTGTCACTGGAGAAGCTGGAATTCCAGCAGAGCTGTGGGTTCCAGCTCCATCACTGAGTGTTGGGGTCAAGAAGTGTTGTGACATGTCAGCTTCTCCTGTTGTTAATTCCATTTTGCTTTCTTGCAGTGCTCTGTTGCCTCTGGTCCTAATTTCCTCTTGCTGTGAAAGTCCTGTAGTCGGTCATAGACAGTTTTCTTTCCCGTGAGCCCTCATGCAGTTGGGGCTTATCTTTGCTTGTGAATGAATTGTGGGGTTTTAGCTTTACCACCGTTTCCTTACGCTTTTGTCTTCACCTTTGGGATGTAAAAACGCTTGGAAGTTAAAGGTGTGCGTGCCTGCACCAGGACTGAAAGAAGAGAAGTTTTCTCCCCAGTGCAGCCGCATGTGGACCTCTGCACATGGACCTCAGACTTGCAAACAGTTGTCTTGGTCAGTGTCATAAACTGCAGGCTTGTATTGTCTTTGCCATTGGTAGAATCTTCTGGCACAGTTGCAGTGGATGATCCTGATCTTACTGCGTTACCTGTGTGGTTTTTCCTCTTGGGCTATTGGTTTATATCTTTCCAGATTGAATGTCCTCTCTTCTGTCTCTTCCAATCTTAAGACTCTTCCTAGGACATAAGAGTTTCTCTTGTTCTTGCTGCATTTCCCATCTCGGTATTGCATTTGGCTCACTGTGCCTGCAAGGTTTGTCTTCTGCACTTGTGCTGTAGCACTTTATGCAGCTGTGTCATGGTTTGTTACTTTGGAGTATGTTTTATATATAGTATAACAGTCAAATGAGATTGAGGATGTGGAGTCCATAACTGTGTTATTCCTTCACTGCCAGTGTTTGAATCGATAGAAGTGCAGGTGCCTTTATGAATGAAGTCCTCCCACAGATAAAATGTCTCCTGTATATATTCAGTGTCAGTCTTTGACATGTGGAGCAGCACCAGGGGAGGGGCACAGGAAAAGCATAAATAGGATTGTTTGTCAATGGGGAATATGGCAAATGTGGAAAAGGAGAGGTTATGGGGTACTTCCAGGTTGAGGAGCTCAGTGCAAGTGAAACCTTGGAAAGCACCTGAGGGGCTGCAGGCGTTGTGCCTGTGTCTCGCAGATCTTTTGGCTTTGAGCAGGCTCCCAAAGGTTTCTCATATTCGGGTAGGAACTGGAAACCACACAAGTGAGGGACAGATTCTAAAGCAGTTTTATTGATACTGTATTGTAGCTGTGTTATATTTAATTCACGTTTTATTGACACGTGCCCAGCCCCCTTGATTTCTCGGGGTGTTGGTTGGGGTTTTTGCTTGCTTGGGTACAGTTTGTTCGTGAACCCTGGCTGATGCCTGTCATTCAAAGGACTGTTCACTTGGGAGCCTGCTTGTCTTGCGGGAGTAAAGAAAGGACTGAGTGAAAGCATGAGCATGCCATGGAACTGGCCGCGGGTCACGTCGCGGCGGGGTGCACTGGCCAGGGAGGGCAGTGTAAAAGTACTCCCCGAGCAGCTCCTCTTGCAGTGCCTGGAGACAACTTGTCCTTTTATTGTAGGTGTGGAGGGTGCAGCTTTCCAGAGTAGACTTCCACACGACCGTATGACATCGCAAGAAGCTGCCTGCTTCCCCGATATAATCAGTGGGCCACAGCAGACCCAGAAGGTGTTTCTGTACATCAGGAACCGCACTGTAAGTTTATTGTGGAAGTATTGATGACAGAAGGGTAGGACATTTGGGTACCGTGCAAAGGCTGTTTGACAGTTACCGTGTCCAGCAGTTGGTAGATTTCCTTGGGTTTGAGATGGTGGGGGTTCATTTCTGCAGTTGCTTCATGCTCTGAGTGTCTAAGGAAGGTGTTATCCAGTTCTTGATTGTGGCAATGCTGTGTGTGAGGCAGCATAAAGAATCTTCAGTACAGTTACAATGTCCAAAACATGGTCGTAACAACCATCAAAACTATGTGATTCAGCTGCTGCAGCTTTACAAGGTAAGCAAACAGCCAGTGCGAATGTTCTGTTGACTTCAGCTTAAAGAAGTGTCTGTAGAATGCTTTAAGATAATAATCACATAGGTTGTTGTTAGAATAAGTCACACCTCTAAGCTTGTATTTAGCATTCAGCTGCTGTGGTGCTCAGCTCTTAACCCGATCTTGTGGCTTATTCTCACAACAGAGCAGTTACTTTACCAGCTTTGAATCCATAAAAGAACCCGTAACCTTGAAGAAAGGAATCTCTGCTTCTGAATGTTTGTAGCGTTTCTGCCTAATTCAGAACTTCACACAAGGTAAAACACAGACAGAAGGGGCGATGTTCAGATTCACAGGGGCGTTCATTCAGTTGAGTTCAGGCCAGCACCTGAAGGTTGAATCTTAACAAAACTTGAGCAGTGGCATTGTGTTTTGCAGATGATGGTTTTAAATTGTGACGATGCGTTTGGGTTTTTTAGCACAAAAATAGGGTTCAAAGCAAGACACATCTTGAAAATTGCTTTGTTACCATAGTTAAGAGAGAAAACACCTTCTTGCATTCAGGTTTTTTATAGACTTAAGATGATTGGGGCATCACAGTGTATCGATCGTGGTAGCACCCAGTGCTTAATAACTTCAGAGAGTTCTATGGAGTTTATGCATAGTGGACATCATCTTGCTAAGTGTGACTTCTGCTGCTCCTGTGAAATCTGCCTCGAAGTAACCCAAGTTGTAACTTTTGGGAAGTCACAGATAAATAAAACCAGACCAGAACATGGTAATGGGGGGGGAAGCTTGGGAAACAGCATGCTCATATGTATAGTGAGTGAGTAATCCTTTTGCAAACCCATCAGAAGCAAAGAAGCCTTCTGCTGAAACTGGTAAGTGGCTGGGATTTGCAGGGCTGTCCTGGAAGAGCTGCACTGCTGGTCTTTGCTCCTTATTCACTGTGGAGGAACTTAGAGATGTTCCTAAGCAGGAGTCCCTGAGGAAGGAATCAGTGAGAGGATCTCCTCCAGTCAGGATAGCAGAGGTTATAGAACAGCGGATGAAGCAAATGGTAATATAAACCCAGTGCTCAGCAGGGCTCTGGAAGAGCTGTGAACTGCAGTGTGCATCCTCTTACTTACAGCTGGCTCAGTGTCAAGGGATTTGACAGTGTGGAAGAGGGCGTGAAGACAGAGAGTTCCTGGAGGTTAGAGGAGTTAGACTAGTCAGTCTGGTATTTCCAGTTTGCCTGGTAACAAATGGAATCACGAATTGAATGAATGGCCTGGTAAGTAAAAATGTGTTTTGGAAGGCTCACAGTAGCTTTCCTAAAGGGGCGTCATCCCTTACAATCCATCCCAGTTCCTCAGAGGGCTCGTAAGAAAGCGACCAAAGGAGATCCACGTTGGATCTTCTCCATTAATACCCCCACCCCAGAACACCCAACCAGCCAAGGGGGAGGGGAGGCGGAGCAAACCACAGAGCATTAAAAGCTGTTGCTAAATTACTGTTGGGTAAAGCATATCGTGAACATTCACAGAGCAGAAGGTAGGCTCAGTGATCTGCTGTGGCAGCGCAGGGCAGTTGTGGTTTGAAGCTTTTGAATCTTCTTCTAAGGGCTGCACTGTTCTGTGTGTTTGTAGAGGGGCAAACGGGGTGGAACCCGATGATGTTTAAGGTCCCTTCCAACCCAAACCAGTCTGGGGTTCTGTGATAAGTAACATTTCCCAGGCAGCGCTTCCTGCTTGGGTTTTGAGCTGTAGCTGTCCTCTAAGTGCTCTTGAGCGTACATGGGCAGCGTAGCCCATGGTAGTGTCTTGTATCAGTGAAGATGGAGTACGTGATTCGGGCACTTCCATTTTGTAGCTCTTGTTCTGTGTGTGTGTGTTTTGTTGGATGTATGATGAGGAGATTGCTGACTTGATGTGTTTCCTTTTATTTGAGCTGGTGTAGGAAGTTAAATGGGCTCTGTTGCACCTTAAAATACAGCGGAGGGCAAAGTTCAGCGTGGCTTGGATAGCACTGCCAGAGTGTGACTTGTTAGAGGGTTCCGTCTAACAGCATTTGGGAACACACAGAAAACACCTCTTTTGTAATGCTTAATGTGTCTTATTGTTTGTTTAAATACAGCTGCAGCTCTGGTTGGATAACCCAAAGATCCAGTTGACATTTGAGGCAACTATCCAACAATTAGAAGCACCTTATAATAGTAAGTCGAGTCTTTCACTGCCAAAACCATACTGTGTGTATCATTGCTGTTGGTTTTCAGTTTTGATTGGCTAAAAGCTGCTTAAAATCAAGAGAGGATTTCAGATGGATCCTCTTCTTAGTGGAGCTCTGTGAGCATTCATGTCAAGAGTGGACCGTTGCAGTATGCTGACATTTCAGGTTTGTTCAGGGTCATTTGTCTGGTAAAGAAATACATCCTTAGCATAATTCAGAACAAGCTGGTAACCAGGTGGGTTGTTACAGAAGTTCCACGAGGGTGAATTCCCATACAGCTTGTAAAGTTTGCTGCAGCTTCATGGTGCTTTGCGGCTATGAGGTTTTCTTAATCACTCTGGAGACATTAAGAAGTTGCATATAACTTGAATGGCCATGATGAAAGAAGGTAGTAAAAGGGAGGGACTTTTTACAGAGGAATGCAGTGACAGGACAAGGGAGAACGGTTTTAAAGTGTCAAAGTAGAGACTTAGATTAGACATTAGCAAGTTCTTCCCTGTGAGGGTGCTGAGGCGCTGGCACAGGGTGCCCAGAGAAGCTGTGGCTGCCCCATCCCTGCAG
>JAOEHY010040175.1:35432-45846 GCA_025447955.1 Psilopsiagon aurifrons | reverse complement strand
GAAAGGAAAGGAAAGGAAAGGAAAGGAAAGGAAAGGAAAGGAAAGGAAAGGAAAGGAAAGGAAAGGAAAGGAGAAAAAGAAAAAAGAGAAACAAGAAAAAAAAAAAAGAAGAAGAAAAGAAAAGCAAGCTTCTGGCTCCATGAAGCAAAATAAACTAAGTATGAGGACTCAATTATCTGGAAGATTAATAATATTCACTGGGAGTACAGCTCACACATTTGGTGGTAGTTGCTATGTAAGCTCACGGGAGCAGCTTCACGGTGCTCACTGGAGGGTAGGACAAGTGCCCAACCACTCTGGGGGCAGCCCCATGGTACAGCAGTTCTGAGGTCAGCTGCTGGCTCAGCACTACGCAGTTTTCAGTGATTTTATATGAGCACAAGGCTGCTGTGCCTTGATCAAACAGTGAGAAGTTGTCACAGTCGCCATCTGCTCTCCCTTCCACCATCAGGGTACTGTCACACTTGTACAGAGCACAGGCTCTGTTTCCTGCAATCTTCCTATTCCCTTGGCAACTAGGTTTTATTTTTATTTATTTTTATTTATTCTTGTATTTATTCCCAGCAATGAAAGCTCTGCCACATGCTTCTCTCTGCTCTGGGTAACCCCAAACAAAGAAGATCCAGGAATAACTCCTCTGCTGCACTGTCAGCGCTTGATACAGTCACTTCTTTCATCTACTGGGTGAAGCAACCAAAGGCAACAGAAAGCAGTGAGCCAAACAGCTGCCAGCAGAGGGAGAAGTAATACCTGAAGACTGTCCCACTTGAGGTAACCTCCAACAGTCAGTGTGCATTTCAGACTGTGTTGCGCTGGGGGTGTCTTCCCAGAGCCATGGATGGTCCCACTGCCCCCTGATTTGACTCTTCCTACCCACCCGCTGCCAGATGCCACTGTCCAGGGCTTACACTCTGCTTCAGCTGCAAGAAATGACACTTAGCGCTGGCCCAACCATTTCAGTGCCCAGATCCAGAAAAAGACTTCAGCAGTCTGCAGTAGGTAGGACATCAGCACCTTATCTCACTCTTATCCTGAAAGGTACACTCTCAAGCCTGTTAAGCATTTAAATTTAGCTATCACACATGCCTACAGCTGTCACTATCACAGAAAGCATCCCCATGCAACCTTACTTGCTCTTTTTTTATCATTCTGCTTGTCAATAGGTGGTAAAAAACCTGGTGTCTGTAACCTCCCCAGCAGGAAGGAGGCTGGGTTCACTCTCAGTTTTTAACATAACTGTCTCACCACATTGTAGACCAGGTTGAATCTGCTCTGCTTTGCAGCAAGTAGTGGCTGAGGCTTGGGTCTGGGCACTCTCCTTGGAGTCACTTCTGGTCTTTCTGTGTGACAGTGTCACCAGAACAAACAGGACCAGTGCAGGACTTTTCTTGCAGGTGAGCACCTGAAGGACCAAGCTGGAGAGGCACATATTCCAGCCAAATAGATTTGTATGCTTTGCTGAACATCAGCCAGGGCGCAGTGTAATGGGGAAGAGGAAACTTCCCTCTGGCTTGCTGGGAGGTGGAAGTGAGAGACTGAATTCCTCTATGAACACTTACTAGAGAAAAACAGGGTAGGAACAGCATCGCCATGCCTTGTTTGAAAAATGAGTCCCTTTTCTGCAGTGAAGAACAGCTTCAGCCCTTCTCCCTAGGAGAGTCAGAGATAAAAACTGCAGTCACGCCTAAGCCCCTACATGCAGGCTGCGGGACACCCATGCGTTTGAGCCGTAAGAGGGCTGCAGTACACCCACGTCCCTCTTCAGCATCCTCCCTGCAATCTCCTCAACTGGCGCTGCAAACAGCCGGGCTGCAAGAAGTGGAGTCTACTGTCCCCTTACTCCTGCGCCTGCAGCGCATCTGGTCAGTTATGCACTGGAGTAAACGGAAGAGCTTAAATAAGGATGAAAACTGAAGGGGTTTTCATCCCTATCAGATGAGGATAACAGTAAGTTATCTATAACAAGTAGTTTTTCTTAGAGATCCGTTCCCAAGTGCTTGTGACAATGTCTGTACATGGAACTATTACCATTACTTTGAATAAACACTGAATGCAATTCATGCTTAACAAACAACTCATTTGAATTTCCTGCACAAAAATGGCCCGAGTGAAAGCTTACAAGAAGCAGGCTTTGCAGAAGGAGCAATGGAGAACAGAGTAGCAATTTTTGTGGGGTAAGAGCTGTGCTGAGGTTTTGACTGAGAAACACCTTATTCCGCAGAAGAAAGCTTCTAAGCATTCACAAAGGACTTCAAGCTTTCACTTCTGCCTCCTAGAAGACTATGGGCAGGCCAAACAGGAGTTTTTTCTTTCCCCTTCTTCAGCATTTGGCTGATGTTCAGCAGAAAACAGTGCACAGTGGCTCTCCTGAGAAGGAGAGCTCCACTTAAAGGGGATTAAATCCTAGAATGAAGTCAGCAGTAAGGTTTTTCTCTCTATACCTTTGTTTATTCCACATCTAACCCCCACTTCAGCTGAAGCCTTCATTTAACTTCGGTAATACAGACAACCCTTTGGGAACTAGTCTTTCCTGGAAAATGAAGTCAGCTGTTAACTTATGAAAGCTGCTTTTGCAGATAAGGGTTTTCGTGAACTATTTCACAGCCACTTAACTACTATGTTTTACAGAACTGAGTCTTAAGGTATTTTGGGCATTCTTAGCTCTTAGTAACTGTATTAACTAGTATACGAAAGCAAGATTAATTTTTATTAGCTTGAAGTATCAGATTTTATTCAGGTGATAAGAAGTATCATAATACATTATGCATCTGCCAGTTATAGTCCATTTTAGTTGGTTCCAAAACCTAAGCAGTAAATGAGTAAGACAGTTTATCTAGTTAAACTGAAAAAAAACAGCAATCCACACAACCAGTACTAGATGTCAACCGTATAGTAATTCCAGCATTATGATGTTATGGCTTTCCAGAAAGTCATGAAGTTAACAAATTAGAACACATCAATAGCCATTTTCCAAAGATTTATTGAAGTAGCGACAGGTTGCTCATACTGTGCTGGAAAAAGCAGTTTTATTGAATTCAGATACTTAAAAACAGTATTGCAGCACAAGATATTGCTATTTGTAAACTAGACTCCATTGTAAACTCTAATTTTTCAGGGAGAGTCAGTTTGCAAGATCTAAGACCTATTTCCTAGCATAATAATCTTGCGCTCATGGAAAAACTGCAGAAAGGCACTTGAAAGCTGTTTCTTCCTTTAAGACATGGACTTTTTAAATCTTGCTGGTAAGAATTTCTCCTGCATTTATAAGTATGTATCTTCACTTCAGCTTTACTCCAAGTCATCATGATGCTGGGAAGTCTCATTAATAACCTGTTGATAAACAGAGACGCTTGCATTAAGTTTTAGTAGGAAGATTGTTGGGTTTCCTACAGCTAGAATTCAAACATCTGGTACCACAGAAGTGTGAACAAATGGGTGACAACTCTCACTTCTAGATGAGAAGTTCTAGTTGGCAAACAGTGTGCACAAACCATTTAAGCTTTGACTTGGTATGAAAGCAGTTACTTGTCCCAAACAAGTACCACTTTACTGCCACATTTTCGTCAGGTGATGTGAGAAATCTTTTGAGAACTTGCTAACTCAGCTGAACTTAAGTACTCACTACACAGGTAACTAATCAACCACTTAAGGTTTCACTATCAGATGAATTTTGCAATTGTTTCCACAAAAGCCATTTGCTACATTTGTATGTTCAGTCATGCAGCTCAGACTGAGAGATGCTGTTCTACTCAATACCTACTACCCTATAGAGGCTGCACTGGCCAGTAAACAAATTTAAAGAGTATTTAGTGTAAGAGTATAAGGTAAAACCAGCTGTGATAGAAATAAAGTTGCTACCAACCTGTCCATCTCTGGTTTCGACAGTCTTAATTAGAAGTGTCCTCTTTGAGTGAGTGTCAACCATTGGCTGAGACTCAATGTTAGTTTCTGCAGAACAGAATGCATTATTAGTCATAGTCCAAGATGAAGTCCTTCCTCAAAAAAATGAAGAGTAACAGATTTTAGTGTTTACTTTCAGAATCCTAATTTATATATGAAGAAGTCTCCTGCTTAATGATGAGCTAATCTCCATTTTCTGTTTGTTCCCCTTAAAGCTCTTTCAGCAGGCATCTAAACCAATCACTCACTATGCACTGATATTTAAAAATACCTGTGCCCAGGAACAAAGTTGCTCCTCCCACCCAAGCTTAAGTAATGGAAAATAATGTAGTCATATCTAAGAAACAAACACACAACTGCACTTATAACGAGTTCAAATGCTAAAGTAAATTGTCAAGGGCTCTTTTGCTAATGATGAAACAGCTTACCTCTCAGGTTCAAAGAAGCAAAGGTTGGAATAGGCATGTTAATCCTGGAGAAAGAAAAAAGAAATGGATACAGTCAGACATGGTGTGTCTAGTCAGACACTAGAGCATCTTCTAGTAATTGCTATTTAGAAAAGTGCCTGCATGTGATGTTTACCTGCTCTCTTCACCCTCCAGCAGTTTTCTGTAGGTGGCAATCTCGATATCAAGAGCCATCTTTACATTCAGCAGGTCCTGGTACTCGCGGAGATGGCGAGCCATTTCTTCCTTCATGTTCTGAATCTCATCCTGCAGACGGCCAATAGTGTCTTGGTAGTTAGCAGCTTCCACAGCAAAATTCTCCTCCATTTCATGCATTTGGCGCTCCAGGGATTCATTCTGGAAAAGAATAACGAATTCAAGCCCTGCTCCAGCTCAGCCACTCCTCCCCACCCTCAAGACCTTTAAACTCTTCTTTTAAAAAGCAAAGTTGAGTTGTGTTAGTATTCTTTCTGAAAGTGCCCAGACGCCTCCCAAGTTTCTCATCTCCTTATCTTCCTCTTACAAAGTCAAGGGGGGTTATTCTGCTACTTGATCCAAGGTGTGCCATGTATTTGCCCTACCAGGTGGAAAGCGATGTCATACAGGAAGCCCAACACATGCAGTACAATTCAGCATGTAGGCAGCTCTCAGTGAGGGTATTTGCAGGTTTACTATACACTTTAATCCATTTCAAGCTATTCTTTAAGGCAGACAGGTTCTAGCAGCCGAGAGATTTGCACCTCCTTTCCAGTGCTCCTCCAGCCTTTTTTATAGCTTCAGCTGTACCTGACAGACAAGCCATAAACACTTCCAGAAAGCGTTACATAAACAGTGAATACTGTAGCAAAAGAATGAACTTGTCATTTATACCTTAAGTAAGACTACTTGGGTACATCAATCTAACCATTGCATAGCAGGGCAAACTGAGCTCACAGCATCCTTTTGAAAAGCACTAATATGCACCTGTATTGCATGGGCAATCAGCTGCATTCACATTTGTATTAACAACTAAATTGCAGTTTTAAAGCTGCTAAGGGAAGTGTCCCAGCCACTCCTGTCTTCTACTTACACTTCCCTTAAGGGCATCAACTTCGCAGGTGAGAGACTGAATCTGTCTGCGGTATTCATTAGCTTCTTGTTTGGCCTGGCGCAGGGCATCGTTGTTCCTATTAGCAGCTTCGGAGAGATCTGCAAACTGTGGAAATCCCCAGCTTGGTTAGCATAACCCTTCAACATAAATGGTATAACAGGCTTTTTCTGAACACAGCATTTGAGGGCAACTGAAGCCACTACAAGCCTTAACACCCAAACCATTTAAATATTAACATTACTCCTAAAATTCCTTTCTAATTGTGACATAGGAATTCATCATTAAACCTTTCATACTTGTTTCCCTGCCCTGTATATTTCCCATCTTCTCACCATTTTTTCACCCATTCATTCCCTCCTTTCTCTGGTATTTCATCCACAACAGGAAAGACTGTGAGTACGGACCCATTACTCTCATGCTATACTTCTATAGGACAAACTGTTTTCAGCTGCACTCTTAGACTAGGAGTTTAAAGAAGACCCTGTGCCATGGCTGTGTTCATGTCCAGTAGAGAGACAGATGGAACACCAAGGTCCCTCTGAGCTACAGCAAAGCTGTTCTGTACAGTTAGAGTGCCTGATCCATCTGAACAGATTTTACTTACTTTGGACTTGTACCACTCTTCAGCTTCCTGAAGATTCTTAGCAGCAACGCTTTCATACTGTTGGCGAACGTCACGCAGGGCAGCAGTAAGATCAGGCTTAGAAACATCCATATCAATTTGGATATGCTGTTCCTGGAGTTGGGCCTGCAGTTCTCGGATTTCCTTAGAGAGAAGCAGACACTCAGGGTTACTACATGACAACGTATGGAATGTACACAGATTGAGACTCTGGGCCAGAACTAGTGAAGAGCTTACTTGCTCACTAGGCTGTCAGTATCTAATCACAGACCTTATTATTCAGCTTACCTCATCATGAAGCTTCTTCAAGAAGACAATCTCCTCTTGCAGGGACTCAACTTTGCGCTCAAGGTCAAGACGTGCCAGAGAGGCATTGTCAACATCCTGATCAGAGAGAAGAACAATTAGCAATCTTAAAAAACTAATGTAGAAAAGTCTTTTACAGCAGGCTCAGTAGGATACAGACTGATGCTACAAATGAGCTCTTTGGCAAGACCATATGAAATCAAGAACCGTGAAAAACCTTTTTTCTACCTCCTACCCTAGCCTCAGAGACCACTATGTGCACCTTTATTGTGATTTCGGGAACTATACAGAATATGAAGTGTATTGCTGAGCATGATCAAGAGCATACAGACCACGGTGCGTGTAAGTCCTGCCTGAAGATGAAGCAGGTACTTGGGTCAAAAGCCAGCTATAAGCTCTTTTAGCTTGACTACACTGAAAAGAGTTAGTCTTGCAATGTGCAAAATTACATTTTTTCCAGTGGGGGCTTAAATTACAACCCATGTGCCTACATGCCTATCAGAGGGCTTAATTTCTTATGGCCTCCGTGGTGATCAACCACAGAGCCCTGTGGGTCCACAGACTTGTAACACTAGTGATGCACATATATGAACTGCAAGCATTTACTGTGGTTCCAAGTGGTTTGACAGATCTCCCTTGAGAAAATGAAGGTATTACCATAAACGCAGATCAAGTTAGTCACCACTGCCTACACCCTCTCTGTAGCTGCCAAAGTCTCCACCTCTGGCTGGCTGGAGATAGTCTTAATCAACAGCAAAAATTCATTTAGGGCTTAACAGAAAATATGCCATGAATTTTACATGGGAGCTGCTTGAATTAATTCAAAAACATAACTTAAGACTAAACATTGATTGGTAACTTCTTACATCTTAAACATGCAGGACCATTAGCTTGAAAAGGGGAAAATTGTTACTTCCATACTAAATACACAGCTTCCTGCTTACATTCACGTGGTAATATATCAGGGTTTCACAGCTTACTTTAAAGCTCTTTTGGGCTGCCCAATACATAAGCATTCCGAATCAGCAGTTCTCTTTTTTTATGGCACTTTTGAAATAAGGAGTGTTTTCTTTGGACTCTTAGAAAGCCATTCCTTGGATCCCTCTTCCAATTTCTTTATCTAGCAGAACACCCCAGAACTTCCCTATCATTTCCAGTGTTACACCCACACCATTCACATTGGCTCTGTTTTTCAATTCAGAGAATTCCTTCATTCATTTGTTCTCCTACCCCAAAGAAACTGAAGATCATTTTGGTAGGAAATTACATGGCTATGGCCCAAAATGTATGCACAGACATCCAAAGAGTTTCCAGTGGATTTTACATAAACCCACATCCTATAATTTTTTTCAGGACAATTGAACAGATAAAGGATTTTTAGGAGCTTATAATAAATTGAAAGCATCTTAAATTGAAGATACTTAGACTATATGGTGTGTATTTTACTATATACCTTATCATTAAGCTAGGGAGGAAAATCAATGTATCTGTACTTCCTAAATGCACAGAGAAACACAAATTAATAAGCTACCTGTAGCCTGAGCAAACCAAGTACAAGGCATCCAATACATGCAACTGGATAAAGCATTGACTTTATCCTAGGAGGTTCTTTAATGCCAGACACAGAGTTTGCAGGGTTGAGCATCCACAGTTACTTTAGAAAAACCTCACATTAGCCAGGAGCAGACCTGTTAGCCTTGTCCTAGGTTCAGGACCTATTCTTTGCTGCCAGAGTAACTGACAAAGCTGCAGTAAACAACTTTCTCACTAACTGTGATGCTTATTTTGTCCCAAAGAGAAGATCTCACTGAGCCTTTAGCTTCATTTTATGTAGTACAGCCCTCAGCATATGAATAAAATCCTATCTTTGCCTAGGAGAATAAATTAAAATTCACAGTACATATGAGCTGAACAGTCTCTAAAGCAAGCAGCTTTCAGAAATACAAAGTTTAAGTTCAAACATTTGTTCAGTTTCTTTTAGAATACTGAACTATACAACTATACAACTATGCAACTATGCAAGTAAATTTGATGCTACACCAGAGCAATGAAGTATCTGGTTGAAGTGTTCTAGATTAATGTATACAACTTTCCAGTGCAAGAAACAAGAATATAATTGTTTAATAAAGAGCTGTGCTTTTATATATTTATTATTCTTTTTTTTTTTTTTTTTTTTTTACAACTGAGAGTTTGTAGGATGGAAAGTAAAGAATGTTTCAATTTCCATGTCCTCTGAATTTAATTTCACTTGCAGGACAGTAACACTTATGCTGAAAAAGATGTTAAGCCTATCCTTTCATTGCAAGGAAAAATCAAATATACTGTTGTTCAAATCAAACACACTTGAATGCACCAGTTATGTCATGAGTAGATTTAGCGTGGTGTTTCTAAAGACAGTGATTTACAATTCTTACGCATAAGATACACCTCAGGAGGTTAAGTGGATCCAGTTCTGATTGTACTGCACACACAGATTTGCTAGAGGCTCAGCTCCTGAATGATTTTTCTGCAGCACAGGGAGGAGCTGGATAATGAATGTGGAGTATACATAAAGCCAAGTTCACTTAAAAGCCTAAAGCCTTCACAAAATTTAACTGATTGTTTGAAATTGAGGTCAACATGCCTTGAAGTACACCAGTTAAGTAGGAAAGATCATTTAAAAGCCAACCTTAACTCAAAGGACTCTTCAACTGATTTCAGCAAGGAATCAGAACAGATTAGGCTCTTTAAAGCATAAGCTCTTCTGCATGGGCCACTGCTGGCTTGGCAGTCAAAAAAACAGAAGCTAAAGTTAAGGCAGCATCTTAAACTGGTTTGTTTCAAGCTTCTGTCCCCCCAGCACAGACTCTGAATTCCTAGACTCCAAACTGGAGTAGGTCTGTCGGTTCCCACATATTATCTCACCAAGACACCTGCTCTCCTTCAAAGACTATAAATATACTGTAGTCAAGAGCCTTAGCCAGGGAAACACAGACAATCAAGTAATGATCAAGTGATGATTTCCTGAATGGTGACATCACTAATGGCTAAGATGAATTTTGGGATGAAGTCAGCCCATGTGCAGCTGCCTGGAGATAACGGCAATCACTTCCAGCCAGGAGGAATGCTACCATTTCTCACCAGCAGCTCTTGGGAAGAGACCTTGTTTTGAGAAGGCACATTCCAAAATACCTCCTACTCCAAACAAGACTTAATCCATGTTGAAAGCTGGTTTTGCATATGTGAAATCCTGAGCTTAACACTTTCTGAACAGTGTTTGCACAGCTGGTTCTAGCTGTCACATAGGTTTTAGTTTACCTGAGTAACACAACATTCTACAGAGGAGAAACACTTAAGGCAACTTGTTCCTTATGTTAACATCTTCTTTTACAGAGGAAAAATTCCATGTTCTTAAGGGACATCCATAGGAGGCAGGCTTGCCTGCTGCGACCTCACCTCAAGGAACAAATTGTCGGCTGCATGTCAGCAGGCAACACCCATGTGAGAAAACTTAAATTTGGAACTGCTGCCCAGTCATGCACTGACCAAAGTGATTCACTAAGAGGAAGCCCTGGTTTATGTAAAAACTGGACCATACACACGATGGGCACTTTCAGCCAGAAATATGCTTACACCATTACACATGTAGTAAGAATTCAGCCCACTGCACCCTCCCCTCCAACACAAAGGGATCTATTATTTCAATCTGCTGCCACCACACTTGCCATAATGCCTGCATCTGCATTCCACGGTGAATCCCATAGAAACCATTAATACCCTTCAGCCAAGCGAGCAGATGGCCCCCCTTTCACTTTTACTGGATCGGAAAGCGATTCCACATCGGAGCGCTTTTTTTGTAAAACAGGCTAGACTTGGATAAAGCAAGACAATAGTTTCTCTCCCCTCCCTGCAGACCGCAGCATCCCCCTAAAGAAAACAAGGAGGGCTCGCGTGAGAACCGACGGGATTCCTTTGTGCGACGAAAGCCAACTCCTGCAGTCCCACCCTCCCGTCCCACCACCACCTCGGGCTCTCCTCAAGCTCCCGCCCTTCTTCCAGCCCCCTCAAACC
>JAOEHY010040175.1:0-34251 GCA_025447955.1 Psilopsiagon aurifrons | reverse complement strand
GGGCAAGGGGGGATGCGGGGGGGCCGTGGGCCGTTGCGGACACAAAGGCGGGCGGCGGAGCGGGAGGAGGTGGCAGCAGCTCCGGGCTTGCCAGCTCGGCGGGACCCAGGGCCGGCAGGTTTCATCTCGGGGCTGCGGGATGTGGCCCGGAGGCGCGGCCGCGGGAGAGCTCCGGCACGGCGAGCCCGGGGAGGACGGGGGTGACAGCAACGGCATACACGGCTTCGCGGAAGCGGGAGTTGAGCTCTCCCTTGCTTCTCGTTATCCCCCCCCCCCCCTCCTCCAGAGTTAGCACGGTGACTGCAGGGAGGGGTGGCAGGCTTAATGTTGTGCCACAGGACAGGCAAAATAAATAATCCAGGATGTATACATCAAAAAATCCTCTTTAGGTATGATGTGCATATGTATGTATCTTCTTGAGAACTTGTTCCTTTTCTTTCTTAGCTTTCTGAAAGAGAGTAAGATCAGGGAAGAGTGATGTTGACTATTCACAAAGGGCTGCCCAATGTCTGAAAAATAATGTCTCTCTGTCTTAAGCTTCCCCCATCACAGCAATCTATGCTTCCACTTCTGGGCTGAAAATACAGCCCTTACAGCCTAAATGTGTTTTATGTGTAGCTGAGAGGAGCATTTACACAAGTAAGGCTTAATTCTGCCATCACTGTAACAATGATCCCAGCAATAACTAATTTTTTTTAGTGTGGACAAAACATTATTGAAATACCTGCCATTAGGATCTTCTGGATGCAATCCTTCTAATAACTGGGGTAGTGTCAGACTTGATTTTAACAGAGGATTGTCTCCACACTGTTTATACCCAACAGACTTTTGTCTCTTGTAGCCAATAGATAAAATGATCATTATTCATTAGACATGATCTGCAAATATTCTATGTATGTAGCATAAAAGGCCACACAAAAAATCCTAATGTTTCAAGAGCAATTGTACTGTCAAGATGGGGCTACCAGTGGTAGAGGAGAATAATGTATAAGGCAATAGCAATGGCATAAAATTTAACAGAGAAAAACTTAGTCTAAGTAGCAGATTGTTTTTAGTCAGGATGCTGAAGTTATTTAAAGGAGATGACAGACTCCCTGTCATTTAGATAATTTAGAATTTGAGTGGCCAAAGTGCAACTCATAGAATCATAGGCTCATACAATGGCTAGGGTTGGAATGGACCTTAAGATCATCTGGTTCCAACTCCCCTGCCATGGGGAGGGATGCCTTACACTGGACTATGTTGCCCAAGGCTCTGTCTAACCTGGCCTTGAACACCGCCAGGGATGGAGTATTTACCACTTCTCTGCGCAACCCGTTCCAATGCCTCACCACGCTCACAGTAAACTTCTTCCTTATATCCAACCTGAACTTCCCCTCTTTATGTTTAAAACCATTTCCCCTTGTCCTATAGCTACAGTCTGTGCTGAAGAGTCCTTCTTTGGCATCCTTGCAGACCCCCTTCAGATACTGGAAGGTTGCTGTGACGTCTTCACACATTGTTGAACTTCATGAGGTTCACACTGACCTGCCTCACAAGCGTGTCAAGGTCCCTCTGGATGGCATTCCTTCCCTCCAACGTATCAACCGAACCACCCAGCTTGGTGTCACTGGCAAACTTGCTGAGGGTGCACTCAATCCCACTGTCCTTGTTGCCAACAAAGATGTTGAACAGGATCGGTCCCAACACTGACCCCTGAGAGACACCACTTGTTACCAGTCTCCATTTCGAACATTGACCACACTGACCACAACTCTTTGCGTGTGGCCATCCAGCCAGTTATTTATCCAGCGAGTGGTCCATCCTTCAAATTTATGTGTCTCGAGTTTAGAGACAAGGATGTTGTGTGGGACAGTGTTGAATGCTTTGCAAAAGTACAGGTAGGCAATGTCAAGTGCTTTGCCCCATCCATCACTTCTGTTGTGCTGTCTGGCCCTCTCCTAGCTCTTTATTTAAGCCATCAAATTTGAGCTGTAAGCATTTTTGAGCCCTGGCAGAAAAGTACACACTCCTTCTACAAGCAGGCGAAAAAGTAAACCACTACATAACCAACAACCTCAAAGAGTAAAGATATTTTACTCAGAAGTACTGATAGTTGTAGCAGATTGTTTTTTTTAAAGGTGTGCTGTATCCAATCTGTTTTTCCTAACGGAGCACAACTTGCTTATACTCCACAAAACCTTTACTGGCACACACATGCAACAATCCTTCATTCAAAGCTGCTTTGCCCCTAAAATACAAGGAGGTGTTTGTTTTAGCAAATAAATATGACACCACACCCCCGTGTTTCAAATGTAGTTTCCATATGTTTATGTCACTGCTGCCATATGTACTCTTGGCCACCTGCCTCATTGCTGTTTCTCACTACGAAATTTTTCTAGAAATGTTAAGATATTGTCAGCTGTCAGGACTACAATAAACCTTTAAGTGCCTTTTGCTGGTTGGCACTTATGCAGATGCATAAATGGAGAAAGCTCTAGGTTTCTTGTAAGGCTCTAATAAATTCAACACACATTTGCATCCCAAACCCGAAAAGGGAACAAAGACTGGTCTCTTCAAATGCAAAAAGATCTCCACAGTACTTGTCGGGAAAGGCTCTATCTCAGTGCTATGGGACTCTGAGAGACCGTGGCTGGTCAGGATCTTGACCACATCTTTCACGAAGGAGACGGCATCAGTAAACACCATGTTGGGGATTATTCATCAACAGTTATGTGTCACTTGTGGTTTTTTATTGTGATGCCTTCATTTGCAATTTCAGTATGTAGTCAGTCAGCTGCCTGGTCAGCTTGCAGTGTCACTTACCTCTAACAGAGATAAGCCAATGGCACCCTTAAAAATGAAATAGGTATTTTTATTGTGAGTCTTTCAGCTCACACTGCTAAATGCATCTTGGCATTTTTTGGCTTTTCTTTACCACAGAATTGATGAATTGGTTCACTGCCAAGAATGACATATGGAATCAAGCCCTAGAAGTGTAGCAAAAAAATTGGGTTGTTGTGTAACTTTTATTAAAAGGAAAGATGTGTGTGCACAGGGAGAGGGTATGGGTGCCTGAATGGCTTTATACTGAGAATCTGTTACACTAAAAATGAAAAGGTCCTTATGACAGTCAGATTTTCTTGCACAAATACCTGCTGGTCTGCAAACATCCATGAAAAAGAATCATTCTTTTTTTTTAATTGCCATTTCATTTAAACAGTAAGAAACTAGAGAAATTTAGTCCAAATATTGAATGTGCCTTCCACTGACTATAGACCTTGACTAAGCAGATGTGAGTGCTTTCGTTAATCAGATTTACACACTTTTAGTAAAGTTCCTGCTTCCAAGAGGTGTCAAATGACCCATAAATATTAAATACCCATGAAAAACATTCTGTGATGCAAATGCAATTACTTTTGTTGTCAGTACCATACAGCAACCTTAAGCCCTTGCATATATGGGGCCATAGACACATTCCTTCACACTTCCCCTGCTCCATGAATATTGAACAAACTCCAGGCAAAAGGGACCTACTTTAGCATGAGTATGAAAGACTCTTGGTACCCTACAGCTGACTGAATAGGGACTCTCCGTAATGCACAGGCACAGCAAGTGCTGTGGCCTGTCACTTGAGTGACTGCTGCCACTTTTATTCTGAAAGAGCACTTCTTCCTTCAGCTGTGATATGAAAAGACTAAGACTGCTATGGTTTTGAAAACAGAAAGGTTCCTGTTTCCAAATGGATCCTAGCTCTAAAACTTCAGCTGGGGCCAATCCCTCCCCTTAGCTGGGAGCCAAGTGTAATTGAGGGGCCCCCAAGAAAGGCCAGTGCATCCAAGGAAGAGCTGGTTTTCCTGAACCCTGAGAATACATCTCCCTGCACACTGCCTGGAAGAAGCTGATTTAGGTTTTTTAATACCACCAGGCTGCAGAACTTCTAAATGTGGAGGCATTGCAGTCTCCCCTTGTGAGTAACTTCTCTAATTATGGTCTTAAGAAAGAAATTGGCAAATTCTTTTACGAAATGTATTTTTAAAATGATGTTGCCCACAGTTGTTGCCAGTGTTACAAAGCACATCAAACTGGAGTGACTGGCTGCTGATTTTTACAAGGAAATTGCTAGGCTCTATACTCAAAACTAACCAAGTCTCTCTTGGTTATATTATTAAACAAGCCAAGTCTCTCTTGGAAATATAATATTGGCTATATTATATTTCAATGTAAAATTAACTATATGAAACTGGCAGGGGTTTCACCACTAGGGAAGTGTTTTGAACATGACTCATGCCACCCAGTTGCATGACTTACATTTCCAGAAATTACTGTTGTCATGCATAAAGTTTCCCTCTCCTATGGCTTCTAACTGCCAAGATAGGAAGTTTTCTGTATCAAAACAGAACGTTTCTGTACCAAATCAGGTACTCATTTTCAAAGCCTGTACAACCCTCTGCCCTGAGTCCCATCGTTGTCTCAAATACCATGCACAGTTCTAGCAACACAGGGAAGATAAGCTTTCAGCTCTATCATAGGTATTGCAGTTTATTTAATCCACCCATTAAACAACAACAAAATAATTATGACAGCCTGTATATTCTGTCTAACTTAGTAGCAATAGCACTGACTGCTGAATGTCAGCAATACATTTGGCAATGACTGAGACACAAAGCACAAGGTTTTCCAAACTGGCAACAGGTTTGTCATGGTTTGAGGCTTGATGCTCAACCTGAAACTCTTTAAGCAAAACTAATTTCCAGAATATACAGTCCCTCGGTATTGATCTTGGTGCCTAAAAGTAGATAATTTGAAATTTTAGCTCTCCTTGTTTCATGAGATTTGTATTTTGCTAAAGACCAAGAAACTGTTCAAGGATCATAACAGGCACTTTAGTGAGACCATTTAACTTAAATACCAGATTATTTTCATAGTCAGCTGAAGCTTTCAGCAGGATCTGTGTAAAATGTTGTGTAATGTGCAGGGCTTCTTTCAGGCTGGGATCACTGTTTTAATTTTTGAGGTCCATCCATTCATTCTCTCTTTTGGAAAAAGCTAAAAGAAGTGATTCTAGTATGTCATTAATAAACTCTGTCAGTTAGACACTTACTACTTCTTTTTGGCTGACATTTTTCAAGGCAAACTCTTTAAAGAACTACTCTAGCCAAAAAAACAATTAAATCTGAGAAGTGATTTCATTCGTCTCTCTCACCCAGTTCCATCACATACACAAAGCATAAATAGCATAATGTTTTCTTGCCATGATATACCAGGAAATGATGAAGTCCTTTCTGAGGAAGAGGCACAACATAGCAATGGAATCGTTAATTGCATGCAGCAATTGTTCCATTCTTCCTTTGAGATGTCCAGGACAAGCAGAATAGTCCAAGCTCCTTGAGGGCCAAGTTTTTAGTTGATTCCTCAGTCCAAGTTCTTGTGCCAAATCCTTGGTTCCAATGAGACTCATAAACTGAGCGTACATTGTGTTAGCCATTCTGAGATTAGTTGGCTCCTTACAAAGGGAGGAGGCAGCGGCGCACACACCCGAAAGCCGAGAAGACCAAGTTCCTAAAAGATAAGCTGGTTTTACATGCCAGCTCTATGCCTATTTTTTTCTACCCTGATTTTCAATTTTCAGCTCTATGCCTAATTAATCCGATTGGGATTGAGAAGCGAAGATGATCCAAATTTAAGCTGATACTATGCACAAAATATTGTGGCTACAGGGAATGAATGTAAAATTTGTTAAATATGTGTTGAGCAGATGGTGCATGTGGATAGAGAAGGAAAAGAGTAAATATCTGGAAGAGTGGAGGCATCTGTATTTTTTCAGGTGGAAAGGTGTCCTGCTTCCCATTACAAAGACAAATTCACTATCTACCTGAAATTTTCTATAAGAATTTGGTCATTGGGTGGGAGAGAGCTTGTGTAGGATGACAGAAGGAAGGACCCATCAACTATGCAGAAGCTTTAGTTTGCTGATTTAGACTTTTGCCAATGTTTGTGGCTGTTTATTTGACATGGATCAGGCATTTCCCATAAACTCCATGATATGGAAGTCACTGAGCCTGTTATGTAAGTCCACACACCAGGATGAAACAACATGCAGGTCAAATGTTAGGATCTTTCAAGGACAGAGGCATGGGATAACCGTGAATATGGTAACACCACTGTCCTGCAGTTGTATTCTGAAAATAATCGGTATCATGGGAAATATTGAGATATATCCTGCTAATGAAGGACTATAACTGGTATCATATATAATACTAATATTAGTAATATAATAGTATTATTGTAGAACAACAATACTATTGTTCTATGATATAAATCATGCTTGTGCTGGAAATGACAATAGGAATTGTGCATAATTAAGTTAGTTAATTACTTGAGTTTAATTATGTTCAGTTTTGAATAACTGTGTCCTATACCATAGGAGATGAGTGCTACATCTGACTTGGCACTGTAACTGTGATGAAGTCATCCTCAGAGATTTATCTGACATGCAGGGTTCCTGATAGACAGTTCTAACATTTTCCCATTGTATTTCTCTTATGAATTATGTGAAACATATTTGCTAGAGCCTTAAATCAGCCCAACTCCCTACAGCTGAATACTGGCACTGCCAGTCCATACTGGCGTATGCCTTGTGCAAGAGAATTTCTTTTCTTCAGTAAGAACTATTTCAGGCTTTCTTGACCCATTTAGGTTATAATTATTGAGGCTTCTCTATCCAGACTATCTCAGCAAAACAATGTTTTACATTCATGGTCCTTTTTCTAAAAAAAAAGGCTTGTTTCAACTTTAGGAAAACCCGAAGCTTTTTGTTCTTAGTTGAGGCAATACTTAAATTGTGGGAAGGGGCCCCCAAAGATCTGACACTTCAATATTTTAGCTGTGGGTTTGGTTTTCTTTTTTATTTTTTTTCAGAGTAACTTCTCATTTTATCCTTGATTTCAGTTTATCCTTACAAAATCTCATGACTTCTTCAAATCTGTGTTTTTCTATAGACTATTTTCCAAGAGACTTTCTGGTAGAAAAGAGCTATGTCCCAGCCACCATATTGGTGTGTTTGACAAACATCTGTGGACATGTCCAAAGTGAGAAAGAGAATATTTAAAGTGCAATCACTTCTGTAACTGCAGTTCAAAAGTGATATCAAATAGCTGTATATTAGCTTTACAGCAACTCATCTGCAAAGCAGCAATATAGCCAGGGTGGGAGATACATCTGTGCTGCCTAGACACCGAGTACTCAGCTTCTTGGGCAGATTTTATGGTATTTATGGTGTGCACTTGTGGTTTATCTCATTTCAAGATAGTTCAGCAAGTCCATAGTTACAGCTCTGCTGCAGATGCATTAAAGATTTCTTTCTCTCTGGAGGAAACACCCTGCTACTGAAATTCTACCACCATGGAGTTTAGCATAAGAGATCTCATTTCCTGTGCTAAGTACCAGCTTAGTCAAAGATTAAACTCATCACATGGGACTGAATAAAAAAACCCAAAACAATCAAAGATTGGGCAAGGGCTGGACTCCTTAAAAGACTACTCTGTGGTGTACAAAAATCTTTAGGGGATACTAGATGGCCTTGTGAGCAAGAGGCATGAGCAATACCAACATATATCTACAAGTCTTTTTTGGTTTGCACACTACAGACTGTGCAAATCATATAGGGATGCTGCAGGTGAAAGTTCCTGCCTTCAGCAAAAAGGTGAGAGGCACATCCAGGCTCACCATCTGCACTGTTTTTTCTCTTTTCTCTCTTTCTTTCTCCCTCCCTCTGAGAGAGCAGCAGGCACCATGCTGTTTCCTCCTGCCCCTGCAAGTGAGCTGGGATCCCCCACGCCATTACCTCATCCTGCCGGAGTGGCTTAATCTAATCCCCTATTCAGGAACACCTGGCTCTGTGCCTGCTGTCACCTATCTCCTGTGACCCTTCAGGGGTCTGATTCAAAACACATTCATTGCAGCAGTAATCTTCTGACTGACTGCAGCGGGCCTTATACAGCTTAGTGTCTGTCTTGTCAGTCCAGTGAAGATTTTACTTTATATATTTTATTTTATTTTATTTTATTTTATTTTATTTTATTTTATTTTATTTTATTTTATTTTATTTTATTTTTACTAGCCTTTTTTTATCCTTTTTGGGGTTTTTTTGCTCAAGCACTGGAATTTTTAAGTGCAACAAGAAAGTCATAACATTATATAAACATATGTGTCTCATCCAGCCAGGGTGACCGCTGCAAGCCAACCTTAACAAACAGGACAGATTTATTTAGATTTAAACTTATTTAAACCAGAACAGTGAAGATTTAATTAGAGAAGCAATGTCTTTTTGTTCCTTATTCCCTATAGAGTATATGCATAACTCCAGAACCTGAAAATAAAATACTCAGATGAAAAGATTAATGTACTTGAAAAGACAAAGGTTAAAAATGTTTGTGTCTGATGACTCTTCCAAATAATTTCAGCTAGATAAATTTCCCCTGTATAGAGTTCTTAGAAAAGCATTGGGAGAGACTAACAACCCTGGTTTGATGTGGGTTTCACTTCTAGTCTTGCAGATGCGTGGTGTTATAAATGAAAACTGCAGCCTTTGGTAGCCATACTGGCACAACCAAGCGGTCTTCCCAGAAATGCCACGTCCGTGGCTGACAGCTGCCTTTACTGATCATCACTTCAGCAGAAACCAAGTCTCCCTCCCTCTCCAAATTCCCTCCTGAGACATTACATCTAGCACAGAACAATTTTGATAAGCTGCAAAAGGTTTTCAGTTTTATTAGTAGCCTACTGGGCCAATGGTTATGGAAACAATAATTTATGCTAGACATTCTCAGTGATTTTTTTTCAATTCAACGATTGCATTACATGCCTCACATTCTTTCCTAGCCACAGTTGATTTCTGACCCAGAACATGAGCTTCCCTTTTAGACAGCTGAGATATCTGAATACTCTTCCTGATCCTCACATAGGTGTTTAGTACATCATACTGGACAGTCAGACACAAGAAGCATTGTTCATCCATCACCAGTTATATATGCCTTAATGGAAGTTCTGGCTGATCACTGTGAATGCACTTTTAACATCTGGTGTATATCTCCATTTTTTGAATATAGAGCAAATGCTCACAAACACTTCACAGCTACAGGTCTACTAGCTGCCATTATCTACCCTTTTATGTTG
Organism: Psilopsiagon aurifrons; assembly: GCA_025447955.1. Taxonomy (NCBI): domain Eukaryota; kingdom Metazoa; phylum Chordata; class Aves; order Psittaciformes; family Psittacidae; genus Psilopsiagon; species Psilopsiagon aurifrons. The sequence continues at coordinate 25,095 of JAOEHY010040175.1, read as the reverse complement.
AGGGGTTACATTCAAAGGAAACTTCAAGCAATTTGTACTGCTGCATTATTGTGGCATCAATAAGACGCCATGAGATGCACTGCAGACTGAAAACCTCCTGCTTACAGCTTGGGGCAGGAAGAGGCCTTCCTAGCCATGTTAGCCTCTGCTCTGCTGCAATCATCCCTCTGCAGATGGGAGGGCAGGGAGAGGAGTTACGTGTAACGGCGGAAGGCTTGAGATGCCTATAAAATGTTTTGTGCATGCTTGTTGTATGCATTTGTTGCTGGTGTGAATTATCAAAATACCACAGTGAAAATATTTTCTTCTCACTTTGAGGACAAGAGTATATGGTCCAGTCACAGTCTGTAATTTTAACTTTTAGTTGCCAAGTACAGTACAGAATCTTAAGGCAGTATTTTTTGCATGTTTCTGAGATTTTTTTGGCAGCATTTGTGAACCGTAACATTTTTAACACTCCTAAAGCATTTTAAGAAGAGAAAATACTGCAGTGGTTTTGTTTGCATGTTCCTCTTACCACATATAGCTGTTTCACTGGCTGTGTTTATTAGTTACCAGGGCAACACTTTCAGATCTAGCATGATTACCTGTATCATACCCCTCATCAGAGATGTGGGCAAAGTTTGGAAACTTCTACAGTGAGGAAATGCTGCTAGTTGCTAGGAAGCAGGAGTTTTCAACATGCTGGTATCACATGCTTTCAAAATGTCAAATAATCACTTTGCTTAAAATATCTTTTACTATAAATATATTGCAGTCAAGAAAAAAGCTGCTTCATCAATGCATTATCATAGTTCTATAGATATGCTCATTCAGAGTAAAATAAGATCTTTTTAGTAAAGCCTATCAATAGCTATTTAAAGCCAGCTATACTGTTGAGCCATGCCTCAGATATGAAACAGCCCATACTTGTGTCCTAAAAAATGTAAGAGTTCTGAGATGGACATTCAACTCTGTTATATTAATTTCCTCTGTTATTCAAATGAAACATTCATTGAGATTTACAGGAATACTATTCATCCTATATGCATGGAGTGGAGAAAGAAGAAGCCGTCACAATATCCAAATTTCATTAAGTCAAGTCATGAAGATCCAGTTGTGAAATCTTGCAGACGTGACTGCTTTGGGGTCACAAGACAAAGAGCAAGCAACAATTTAGGCTGCGCTGTGTCAGTGACAGCAAGTGTTAGCAAGATTTTCTAAGTGAAGTATGAGCAATCGTTTTCACAGGGCTCATCCTCTGTGACCATTCACCTTTTCTATAAGCAGAAAGATACAAGTTGCCATTGGCCATGGATCTCAGCACTTATCAGCCATTGCCCCTGTCTCTGAAACATGCAGCATAGCTTTAACACTATTATATAAGGTCTGATCCAAAAAGTATGATTGTTAATATTGTGCTGTCTTTACATTTAGAAAGGGAAGAGCACTGAAAGTAACTGTAAAGTTTTCATTTTGGTCCTTTTTGCAGTAATTAATAATGAGAACCAGGTTAGGTCAGGCACAGTCATACAGAGTTATAAAACTGAATACTGGCAGTTGTTTAAAAAGGAGCACTAAGGAAATTTTGGTTTTTCCCATTCTTCACAAAAAGCAGCCAATAAAATCCCCACCTAGGTTACAAATTTCACTGTGGCCAGTGTGGAGGCGTGTTGATCAGCTTCTCCACTTTACTGGTTGAGGAGGTAGGCGGAGGATTTCCTCTGAGCAGGGAATGTTCTGCTGCTACCAGTATAGTACAGACATCTTCACTATTTTCTCCACGGACTCTACCTTTCCAAGTGTGAACCTCAGAGGCAGGGAAACAAGAAGTGAAAACAGAGCTCAGCTATGTCTTCCTGTCTCACACAGGGAATTATTGCTCCCCTGTGGCTTTAACTGCACCACGTACTGAGCAGCTCCCAGAAAATGAACTCCCTGCTGCCTACAGCTCCCACTCATCACAGTATCTCGCATTGCTCTGCTGTATAGTCATGAAGGAGATGAAATGCGTTCATCACTTTAGTAACCTAAGTAGTCAAAAAGCTGCCCTTTTCTTTCCCTTCACTTTGCATCTACATTTTGAAGGGGTCCTACTGAAGTGGATCTTCTCCGCTGACCACTTTGATTTTTGTAGCCACCTTTATCATCTTGAACCCTCTTCTTCAGAGCCATCACTGTCTTTGTCCATGTCTGTTTCCTCCACCTGGCACGTTCCTGGTTTTGTTACGCCATTAACTTGCCCACCTTTCTCAGTTCGCCATCAGCCATTTGTGCAGGCAGCCTGCCCCACCACTGTTTGCAATGCATGCTGCTCTCCTCTGGTACCTTGGCTGCTGCACCTCCTTCCAGAAATTCTAGCAGTAGAACTTGGACCTCTTGTTTTGTCACCTGCTTACTTCCATCACTAACAAAGCAGCAGCTCCAAACTGACGGTGGTCCAGTGGTGAATGACAGAACTGTTTTGAACAAGCTGGCAAGGACCAATATTCTTACTTTTCAATTTTATTTCTAATTCCACTGGTTTTTGCAGTTGATGCATCCCATATTCTGGAGAAGCATGTTAAAAGGCAGCTGGTTTCTCTCTTTTTTTGCCGTCCAGTTTCACCTACAAATTTTCCCCCCACTGAAAGGTAAGAAGTAGGAGCTACTATGACAGGCTGTATGAGGCAGCTTCTAAGAAAAAACAAACATTTCTCAAATCCACCTTATTTCTGACAGGTTTCTAAGTGGCTCCAAAGAAATATTATTAACTCCAGAAACAATTACAGAAACACGTTCAGAGTTTTTTTTTTTTTTTTTTTTTTTTTAATGTTTCATCTTCACTTTACAATCTAAATCTGCAAATTGAGGCATAGGTGAGCATCTACTTGCATGTGGTGGGCAACCCTCTTAATAGTGTGCAAGATACTCCAGTTACTGTATATATATGTAAATGCAGCTGCCTAACATTTGTTTTAAAAACAAACTACTTTTCATGGGCAACAATGTCTTTGAGTCGTCTCTTCCTTTTCAGTGTAGCAACAGCAATTTCGTTGTGTTGGGGCAAATGAGAACCGTTTCATCAGTTATTTCCTTCCTTCCTGTTCCACCAGTGGTGCAGAAATGACTGGTGCTTTGAAATGACTTCTCAAAAACATCACTGCACACTGAAATCACGAAGTGATTAAACACATAAAACTGCTGAGTGCCATTTGCACCAGCCGGACAGCACACACAGCCCCGCAAGTGGATAAGCCCCTTTTGCTGCCTGGTGCCCCCCTTCTCTCATGTGTCCTGGCCACGTAGAAGCCACACCAATCTATTTCAGGCTCCAGCCTGCCCTTTGGTGCTGCCCTGATCACCGGGCTTGGCCTCCACTGCTAATGCAGGGCCTGAGGAAGGGCGGTGGGACTGGGAATTTCATTGCTGACTGAAAGGAGCTCTTGACTCCAAAGGATTTACGGCGGGGAGCAGGTCCTTCTCCTCATCCCTCACTTCCAGGATGTTAGAGCCGCTAGCCAGCATCGACCCCACAGACAGCTCAGGGGGCATCAGAGCCATCTAAGCCAGGGGGTGGTTCAATCTCCGAGCCTAAACTCACTCTGGAGTTAAACGAGCAATTAGCAAAGCGAATTAAGCCGCTGCTGCGGGGCTGCAGAGTGGGTGAGTGTTGTCGGCCCTGAAGAGAATGGGCAGACAGGTGGGAACGGAAAAGAAGCGGAACGGGCGGGCGGCGCTTGGGGAGGCCGAGGGGAGGGCCAGGCCGGGCGCCGGCTGCCGGAGAATGGCGCCGCTGCGGGTGCTGGAGCTCTACAGTGGCATCGGGGGGATGCACCAGGCCCTGAAAGGTACCGGCGAGCGCTCGCCGCCACCGCGTCCTTCGGGGCTCGCTGCCGCCACAGCCCCGCCGTGCGCCCCCGCCTCCTCGGCGCCATCTTTTCGGTGGGACCGCACCGCCTGATGCGAAGCTTTAGAGTGCGCCGTCTTTTGGGGGGGGGGGGGGGCGCTAAGAAGGCCCTCTCCGCCCGCAGCCCCTGCCCCAGCCCAGCGTGTCACTTCTGCCCCGCCGTCTTGCACAAGCACCGTGTGGAAGGAAGCTGTGGGGTGGGAGGCTGGCCTAGGGCCCAGAGGCACAAGTTCCCATTGCAGTGGCAGGGAAGTGATCTGATGGCGGGGGAGGTTGGTGCTGCCTGACAGGCCTGCTGTTGAGGGCTGCTTGCAGGCTGATTGTAAGGGAGATGTGTAACTGGGTTTTGGCTACTGATACGTTTGTGTTAGGGGTCTGTGGCTGTAAACTGAGAAGTGCCCAAAAGCAGTCGAAGCCTGCTGGGTGGCCTTAGGTACTCAGGTGCATACTGGGATGGAAATCAGAGATCCAGCTGCTCCTGGGAAGAGGTGTGGTTTGGTGTTCTTTAGGACGCCTCTGTCTCACGCTTGTGCGCTCCTCCTGGAAGCGGGGTTAGCATCATGGAGATGTGCAGGATGGTAATCAAATTAGCCAGGGTATCCTGTAGACATGCAGATGGACCTGGTTTTCATGATATTTAGTTAAGTAAACAGCTGATATGTGATGTAGTGCGAGCCTGACCATGTGAGGTTGGTGTAGCATTCTGTAAATCGGGAAACTGAATATGGAGTCTGAACTGGTATAGAGAGTTCATGCTAGACCGTGTGCCCAGGGGACTGTTTGATCTGGTACAAGGAACCCTGAAGCTCGGTTTTCTGAACTGTTAAAAGCATGGCTTAGGTAGCCTTCGGCAAGTCCTGTAGCCTCTCTGTGACCTGGTTTCTTCACATAAAAAATTGAGCCAGGGCTATTGATTTCCTTTGTAAAGTACCCTGGGTCTTTCTACGGTGAAGTACATGTTTCAATGCATGTTTGTATAATTTATGAGAATCACCACAATAATTTTAACTGTAAGTACAATCCTTTAAATACTTCAGCCTTCATAAGCATTAACAGCCCTTGTATTAGACTCTACAAAAGAGAGCATTGGCATAAAAACATAAGGTGAAAACTCACCTTATTTTGTTATTTTTTCCAGGGAACTGTGTAATACTAAAAGGTTATACTTATGGAGTAGAATCTGTTTAGCATCGTATATTCAGTTAAAACATACAATTGGCAGTGAAGCATTTTTTCTACTATCTATTTTTTGCTTGAGTGTGTGTAAATGTTTTATGTATTTATAATATATGAATGTACACAACATACCAAAATAGGTACCAGCATTGTTATTGTAAATAATCCTAATCACCTGTTAAGGATGCATTTTCCTTATTTACAGAGACAGAATATTGAGAGCAAACTTTGCCTTTATATGGAACTACAGATTTTGGAGTTTTTGTGGAATGTAAGAGGGTGTTATACATTATATATACTATATATAGCTGCAAGGGCAATACTCTGCTTTTCTAGTAGTCTTGTTTATGAAGTGATAGGGAACTATCTGTGTTTTATTGGCAATTTCCATATTTTCATAGAAAGTAGACTGGTTCCAGAAACTTAGCCTACACCTTGGTCCTTCACTCAGCTCATTGTCCTGGCCAAAACAGGACATGTGTGGGTATGTATGTGGCAAATCTTCACTGAATATTATGTAGCTGTGTTCTTAACATCATAATAGATGTTTGATAATGTGCTGCAATAGTTAGCAAATTGTAATGTCAAATATGATAACGTGTGTATGGCTGCTTAAGAAGGTGTCATTTGCAACGCAACAAATACTTGTAAGGATAGGAATATTGAGAATGCAGCCTTAGAAGATTATTAGATACTGTAAACTTGTCTCTAAAAGATAGACTGATTGAGTGATGCTCTAGTATATAGTTACTGTGCACATGAAGGCATGAGATCATGTATCACCTTTTGTGCAGTTTGTAGCATGAAGGAATTAACCAGAACGCTTACATTATTTCCTGAAAGGGTAAATTTATTTCCAAGCTTACAGTTTCTGAACTTGCTGAACACAACTGCATCAGTGTTAGTGCGTGTTGTAATTTCTGTTCTTCTGGGCTTACTTTTGACTGAAGAAGTTACAATAAATATGAATAGTGAGACTAAGATTCTTTTGTAGTGGCACCAGCCAAAGCAGATGAAGGGATTGTGTATAAGGAGAGACAAATTGTTATTTGTGTAAATGACCCTAGATAGTACTAAATGGTTAAATACCATTTGAAATTTGCAAAGTGGATAAATACGATGCTGTTTACATTACAGTTGTTGTAACTTCTTTTTAAATCTGGGAGCTTATTTTTCTGTGAAGCATATATGAGAACTCAGTCCATAAGCATTGTGTTGTCTTGGAAAAATTCCAGACCATACGCTTCTAGATAAAAATCTTGTTTTGGGTGTTGAAACTAATGATCAGGCCATTTGAATAAAAAGGATTCTATGCAGTTTGCACCAAGTTAAGCATTTAATGACAAGTCTTCATACAAAACTGGTTTTGATGAATTGTATTGCATTCAGTAATACTGAGCTAGTCAGGCATTTTGATCCTTTCTGTTGTTTTCACTTTTTAAGTCTCATAGGCATCTGGATTCAGTTTTCTTACACAGTTTCTAAAGGAGCAAAGTGAAGTCATAGGGGATTTAAGTGTTTGCTTTTATGTGGAAATGGGACAGAAAAAAGTCAATGTTCCTCTGTAAATACTTTAATAATAGGGTTTCTTATATGTTTTTGGCCTATAAGTGGATGTGAAACAGTGCTGTTTGGAAATGTCTAAAAAAAAATGGCGGGTTTATATCATTTAGCAAATGGCAGATTGTTGGGCGTCTTCCATTTAAATCAAGTATGGAAATACTGAAGGGTTTTTTTTGTTCGTTTTGTTTTCACTTTTTAAGTAGGAAGCATGAAAGAAAACCTTCCATTTTGCCAGTGCTTTCATAAAGCAGGTACGTGAGAGATGAAGATTATGTATAATACTTTATTTTCCTGGTACGGTTTCTAGTGACTCTGTATAGCCAAGAAGAATAGGAACATGTAGAAAAGAGATAGCATGAAATACATAAGTGGCAGCGTCCCTGGGAAAACTGCTTGTTCTACAAAAGGCATTCTGCAGCTTTGGCAAGTTCTGGCTCAGTTTTGGTTCCTGGCCGTGTCATAGAGCCAGTTTTGTGGCCAGTTGTATTTAACAGAGCTAGTCCAACCTTCTACTTTTCTGTGAAATTGGCATTGTTTTCAATTGGCAAATAGGTGTTTTCGAGGAAATCTGACACTGTATTTTCTACCTGGAAGTCCTTTTTGGCTGTGATCTTTCATAAACTTAATTTAGGGTAGCATGTGTACTTAGGCTTCAAGAATGAGGATGTTCATTGTTTTGGCAGCTGTCATTACAGTAGAATGCATTTGGCACCAAATAGTATGGAGCTGGTTTTAGAGATTGTCCTTGCCCGCAGTAAGAAATAATTAAACTTTAATAAATTCATGGAAGCTTTTACTCTCTTACAAGTACTTCTTTAGTAACAGTACATAGAAGTTACTAGTACATAGCTGAATCAGGTTCTGTTTGAGGGGGAAAAGAGGGCTGTTCTTGAATTATGTTTCAGTTCAGAAGTGAAGAAGACAAATTTTGGGCGTTGTCTAGTTCTGTGTGGATATTTTAATTGTAGGTAATTCAAGATATGCAGAATTTTGAGTTTTAGATATGTGAAAATATATAATTTAGGAAGTTGAGCTTGTGTAAGATCAGAAGTCAGCTGGTGTGTTCATACACTCTTGAAAGATTGAAGCAGATGTGAGTTCATTTCTTCCTTCTTCCCACCCTGTACCCTAAAGTTTGCAAGAATATAGAAGTTGAGGTTTAGATCATATATGTCTAAATATACAATACTTATATATATGTGTGTGTGTGAATGTATTCTTTATATATCAAGCGCAGAGTTTCAGCAGTGAAATACTGTGGTTTAGTTTTAGAAAGCCTATGGCTACAAATTCATTTCCTTAGCAACTTCCCATGAAACAAACAGCCTGTTCTACCTCATTCCCAACCAAAACAAACTTAAACTGGCTTATTAATTTAGGCAGCATTCCCGTGAAAAATGGGTTCCAGGTCTTCTTTATGCCTAAACCACGAAAGGACATCTTTTAAAAAATGCTGTAATTTTGCAGTGATGAAGTTGGTGGCATTTTTCCTCTGCAATTGTTGTGTTTCAGTTTTCCAGAGTAAGCATTTGAGTCTTGTACTCTGTCATCTGTATTGATTTTATTTCATTATCTCTGTGGATTGCACAGCATAATAAACTGGTGTTTGAAATTACACGGGGTTTAGCTTTCTTAGGAGGAGAGGCAAAGGAGACAAAACTGTCAAGCAGCTTTGGGATTTGGCACAGTGCAAAACAAAGATGTGCCTGGTTTGAGCAGGTTTTTACACCCTAAACTTATTTTACGGTAGCTGTTCTCTAACATACGAACACCTGTAATATAGGATGGTGGCAGTTGTGCTGACATGTAAATTTACGTCATTTATATAGCTGACTATGAACAAATCCTGTACAAACAGAGCAGTGAAAAAAGTTGCTAAGTATCCTGCAGGAAGCAACTATCAGTGATAGTTGTGTTGGCTGTAGCCATGGGCAGTTCAGCCTAATCATTTCATCTTAGAGCTGACAACTCAGAAATAAAATCTTTGCTCTGTTTTAAAAGGAAATAGGACTAACAAAACATGTGACTAATCTTCCCTTTTCCATCTGTTTCCATATACCTGACAGAAAAGCTTCTGGCTCTGATTTTCCACTATGCTGAGATCTGCCAGGCTGTGCCCTTGGTGTAACACTGTGTGTTTCATGTGCTCTGTTGACATTGATGATTCTATTACAAAAGTACAATGGTGAATATAAACAGATCTATGTTAATTTTAAGGTCTGCCAGGAACACCTAATAAAGGAATTGATTCTGAAGTGGAAAAAGACAGATACTGTAATGTGAGAAATGTTATTTTTGTGTCTAAAGATGAGACCCTTTGGTTTTGTTTTTTTCCAAATCAGAAAGCTAATGGATGTATCCTGTTTTCCTTTGTTTCAAATGACACACCTTACAATCATTATAGCAGCATCCCTTTCACTTGAGTGACTGCTACATAGCTAAAATGGCTCATAAGCATTGTGTGTACAATGAAATTGAGAATTGGGACCCAAAGTTTGATTGCTGCCTCTTTAGGCAATTTAAATAGCAGTAAAAGAGTTTCTTCTATGTGGTTCCTAGTGGTTTTAAGCCTCAATTGCAGAATCATGCTGTGTTCATAGGATGATACGAGTTTGAGTTCACCTGCTTTCAGTCAAGAGAGTTTACTACAATTTAGTCTGTCTAAAAATAAGCCCTAGCACCTATCTCAGTAACTTCCCCATCATGTCTGTAGCTTCTGTTTGAGCTACAACATCTCATTCAGAAATGTGGAGTCTTGGTGGTGCTGAGAAATACTGTAAATCAAGTATCACAGCAGCTACTTGCACTTAGAAAAATGTGTGTTAGTTTTTCCTTAGTCTGCATAACATTAAATTGCTTAATTTAATTAAACACAGTTAACGTAGTGCAGAGTTCTAATTCTCTTAAGAGGCTTTGTTTTGAAAATATGACATAGTTTTTCTGAGGAAAAAAAAAAATGTCTCCAGAGCTGTATCTGTTTTTTCTGCTGTGTATTTTGGGGGATAGGTTTAACCTCACTAAGTCACCAATTCAGGGGCATTTTCATATTTATTAGCTGCTTTTGTGCCTTTTGTTAGTGGAGATAGTTAAATATGGTCTTGATTCTGTTGTTTTTTAGTCTTTTTTAATGATACATTCCTACAGGCATTTTCAAGTGATAGAGATAATTGCTTTAGCAAAATCCAATATCACAGTTTGACATCAAAGTTATGTAAATTTCAGGAGGAGGAGTTCTTTAAAAATGTTTTCATTTTAACATTGTTTGAAATTTACACAAGCTTTTCTTTGTTAGGTTGGATGTGTGAGATCTGCTTGTCTGCTTAAGCTGCTTCATGCGTTTCCAGGGTATTTCTGCACAAATAAGCTTAATCAGCTGTTAGAGGGAGTCTGTTCTGTAACAAGAACTCCCAAGTGAGGGACAGTTTTTGAGTGAAGAGCTTTGAAGAAGTTATCAGATCTTTGAACTGGGAAGAGAGGATGTTGGATGGAATAGTTCAGGAAAAGTTCCTGTCCCTTTTACATGCTGGTTAACATCTGTGATTTAGACTGAGCATTGTATTGCGAGGGATTCAATAAATGGCTGTTAGCTACATGCTGGCTTTCAGTACTTCCAGGCATTGAGGCTTGTGAAATCCCTTGATGCAGATCCCCAGTACTTCTTTCTTTTGCTGTTTGCATGCAGGGAGAGATTGGATTGATGTTAGTAAAAAGGGTGAGCATCTGAATCTTGAGTTGCAAGAAAAAGTACACTGCCTGCCTTTCCAATTGTCATTTTTAAGCTATGTGTTATTTTACATAATAATTTGAGGTTCTTTATTTTTGTTTTTACTTTTGGAATGCCTGGAACACGTAGTAAGGTTCAACTTGTCAGGACTACATGTTTTAGGAACTGAAAGATTAAATGAGAAAAGCAGTCTCTTAAACAGTACTTGAAGTTTGTTCCTATTAGGTGCTACAGCTTTGTTTTAGGAAGATGAAGGTGTTGGTTCTTGAATATGCTTGTAAATTGAGACGGTTAACCTGCTAAGGTGACCTTCTCTTCACGCTAGGTGTCAGTGTTAATATACCTGTTCTGTAATCTCAGGTGTCATTCTTGTTCTCATGGATACACCTGTGTTTAATACTTCAGTTACAATTTATGGTCAAAAAGTCAAGACAGTAACTGCAAATGATGATTTCTATGTTGACGTTATTGAGTAGCCATTCGTTTGTAAGTCTTTTTCTTGTAAAACTGCTCTTTTTGTCCTCTGTTACATCAAGTAAGCTCAGGAGAACCAGGTTGGTCTTCGTTAAAATGTGTGCTACGATCTTACCGATAACCACATCTCTTTCATCTTGGTTTGAATAAGATGGCCTTGAAAACCTGAAAGATAGTAGATGGGTGATAACCACATCACTCAAAATTATATTCACTAGTGGCATCACAGTTGTTTTTTCATCCTCTCAAACTGTAAATAATTAGCTGAACAGCAGCAATTCATAAGATGTCTCATGAGGTCATTTGTTAATGTGTTACTTGAGCATGTTGTGAGACTTCTCAAAGGCCTATGGCTATTTGCCTTGTTTCTTTTGGTTTTCAACCATGATTTATAAATTGCCTGAGTTTCATCTGTGGCTTTGTAATGTGACCATAATCTGAATTTCCTGGTGGTTGAAGCTGGTGTTGTATTATCAGGAAGTGCAGTCACTGTTTTCTGCCCGTGGCTATAACAGTGATCACAGCCTATCTTCCTGGATAAAAAGCTGCAGTGAAGGTATTGTCGCACTATTTGTTACTACTAGCCACATGATAAGCAGTGGATTAAACACTGTTCCTTTTATGTCTTTAGCTTCTGCAGAAACTATTGTTCTGTTACTCTGTAAATTAACTATTACTTGTTTACATTCTTTTTAGTGTATTTTTCTTTCAGGATTTTATCTGTCAGTATATTTGTTACACTATGTTCTCTTCTTTTTGGCTAGGCCTCTAAGTGTCCAGACATACTTCCTTTGATATCTAGAGAAGAGGAGCTGCCAAACATCCTTCCAGGCTTTTGGTGTTTTGGCTACCCTGAACTCAAAGGAGGCAGCAGTTGTGTTAAAGGCCTGATGTTTTACTTGAACATAAGCACAGTTAATTTCAGGCAACTTCTTAAAGTTGTATTGCAAGAGTAGATGTATTTCAGACATATTTATTGATGCCATTTTTTTCACAGTGAGAAGCAGAATACTGCTGAAATAACTGTAAGTTGTCAGTGGCTGGAGAGCTTCAGGCAGTGGCAGGGGGGCTCGGCAGGTTGACTGTATTCCTATAGCTCAGGATCTTGATGGCCACAGAGACCAAGTGGGTGCAGGAGGAAAAGTTAGAAAGATGCACCCTTTTTTGTTTGAGGTTTATGTATGGCTGTATCTAGAAATTATAAAGGGCGCAGTTAGCTCCCATTTTTGGATATATAAGGAAGTATTTGCCATATGATTAGAACACACAGTATATTTTTCATATAATTAAAGGCAGCACAGCAGAGTTTGGCCATGTAACTTCTCTTTTATTTTTAAGCATAGCTGCAACACAGCTGAACAAACGCATTTTTCCAAGAGTAGCAAAAAGTGGCTGCAGTTTTCAAGTTCTTTTTTTTAATTTTAGAAAGTTGTGCATCTGCAGAAGTTGTTGCTGCTGTTGATGTGAACACTCTTGCCAATGAAGTTTATAAGCACAACTTTCCCAGCACGCCATTATGGGCAAAAACAATTGAGGTAAGTGGTGAATGTACCTTTTGCTCTAGTCTGGCATTTGTAGTAGTAAGTTCTCATCTGTTCTTATTAGTAATAAGAGAAACATAAATATTTAGTTTATGTTGTTATGAATATATCAGTTTTACAATAACTTTGATTTCTTGTGCCACTGTTCTTTCTCAAAGTTAAAGGGATACTCACACTGCAGTCTTTTCCTGAAAGTCTTGACTGCTGTATCAAGGAAGTTTATGTGAATATCAAGAGGAATGTTTATCACCAATACAGGAATGACAAAAATCATACTTTTAGATTAAAAGAAAATATTTTCATGTATTTTGAAAGAATTTAATAAAATTACCCAGAGGCATGGCTTTGTTTTGTAGTTATAGTTGAGCTCAGTAAAACAAGAAAATATACTGGATGGGACAGTCTTACATTTTTTGGTAGGGTCAATAAATCAGAAGTCTTAGGAGTTCTGTCCCTTGTCCAAATTATTTGAAGAAGACTTTAGGTAAAATTGGGCTCTGTTTTAATAGTTGAGGAGTGAGTTAGGCATGGTGGTTTTCCCTGGGTTTAGTTAGAAATTATTTTACACTTCTTGATCTTCTGTGAGTTTTACAATGTGACAAAGATATTTAAGACACCAGCTTATGTAATACTTAAAGAGGTGGCTAAAAGTTAAATGCTTCAGCACTCAGTAGTAACACTCTAAAAGACAGTTTAGTTTTATATGGGGAAAGAAGAATGCTTGACCATGTCTTCTTACGGTAGATAAGTGCAAATTACAGTCAGTAAGATCTTTAAATTTATTTGAAAAAAAAGCAAATGAAAAAGGCAGCTTTTTTTTACTTTGTGGGCAGTTATGTTGCATTTGCTATATAGATACCTCTCAAAGTATATAAGGCAGTGATTTCTCTTTCCAGCTCATAGTTACTTGATCATTATCCTTCTGTCCTTGGCCCCTTAATATGTTGTTCTTTCAGTGTTGGTTAAAATTTAGTCGAGAGAAACTTCCAACTATGTAATTAATTCATGCCACAGGCCTTTCTTCTCTGGACAGATACACTTTGTAGGAGTAGAGCTTTCAGCCATATAGTATCTTTGAGGGATTTTTACTGGACAAAAACTAGAATGAAGTAAACTTTGCAGGATACATGGTTAGTGAGCTCCTAAGAGTTAAAACCTCACAGTTTGGACCTGTAAAAATGGTGATGTTTAACACTTGAGATTCTTTCCTATTCAGATGTTTTTGTCTTTTGAGAAGATGTAACTTTTTTTTTTACCTGTTTTGAATATATTAATACTGTTTTTTTATGTACAAAGGCTTCATATCTGAAGAATGATACTTTATTTGGAGGAGGGATGGGGAGACATAACTAGTCAGTATTTCACTGTGATCTACTGAAAGAATCTGTATATAAAAACCCGAAGTTTATATATAGATGCTAACACCTTTAGTGGTTTTGGTTCATATTCAAAGCAATTAATGCATATTTGCATTGTATGATTTGCCAAGGTAGAAGAGATTTATGTTATTAGGTCAAATGGGAGATGAAGTAGTTTTTTGCTGATGAAGTGTATAATGGGAGTAAGAGGAATAGTTTCATCTGAAAGATGACTTGAGAGTTTCATACCATTTACAACACTCAACATTCTTCTATTTTTTCTTATTCAGGGCATAACACTGGAAGAATTTGACAGATTATGTTTTGATATGATTTTGATGAGTCCTCCCTGTCAGCCATTTACAAGGTAGATATAGCACATTAAAGTGCATTTATTACAGTATGTATTGTTAAAGGAGAAATATTTTTCAAGAGTGATGCTATCTGTGGTTCATCTGTGTATCTTTTTCTTCCTAAGCAAAAATGTTGCAGCTCTGTTCATTGAGATGTTTACTGAAGTGGGAGAAATGCAAAAATGTGAATCTTAATTATTGATCACTTTTCTTGTAATCTGTTTTTATTTACACTTTCAAAAGTGCACATGCACTCAAATATTCTGAGGAATATTCATATTTTAGCCAGGACTAGGAGGGTAATAATGGCTTTAAAATGATTTTGTGGCTAATGTAGAGAAATATCTTCCTGATTAAGAACTGAACTTACTGAGAGGTTATTTGTCAGATTGGTTTCAAATTCACATCATTTGACAGCAGTGATCAGTGGAGGTAAGATTCAAGTAACCGTACTCATGGAAAGAAGTAGCTTTGTGAAAAAGTCTATGTATGGTGATGAAACTCCTTGTGTAAGAAAGTGCATCTTATTGACTGCTTTGAGATTGAAAAGAAATCTCTCCAAAGAGTGCTCATCTGTAAAAACGTATTTTTTGCAAACCTATGATGTATATAGGAATAATTTCCTTCTTTAAAAACAAACAAACAAACCCAAACCAAAACAACCAATACTGTGGAAAGAAAAATCTATGTAATGTCTAATTAAAAGACATGCTGAGGCTCTTCTACCAAGGCTTTCTTATTTTTCAAGAGCTAATGCAAGTGTAAGTTAGGGAACACAGGCCTGGAATCATTCTATTATGTCATAATTTTTGTAACCTACATCAGCTGTCCAGTTTGATGTTTACAAAATTGTTTACAGAGTTGCTCACAAGGGGCTCAGTCCTGCAAAATGGTGAGCACTGAGGCTTTAAGTCATAGAAGTCATTTAGTATATTCAATGTAAAATAGTGGGGTATTCCCAGGAACTCAGTGGAGTCCTTTTGTTCTTTCAGAGCCAAGTATGTTCAAAGGGTTTGCTAGACAAGACCAGAATGCTGAACATTTTGCAGACTGGGGAGTGGGTTTCCTTACTAAATACTTCAATTTTAACCTCCCTGTGAGCTGAGGAACTCCAGGGGCAGACCTTTCATTCCTTAAGAGCTCACACTGCCTCTGTGAGCAGCTCCTCTATATGTGTACATGATGCTTTTTCAGACTCCCTTTTTGAACCTGAAAGCAAAATGTGTCAGCATTCTATAGAAAAAGGCAAGTCCAGTGTCAGTCTGCAGTGAGTAATACACAGATGTTTCTTGATTCTTTCTTAGAATTGGCCTGCAAGGTGATATATCTGATCCACGGACAAAGAGTTTCCTCTATATCCTTGATATTCTCCCAAGGTATGAATGAACTTCTGCCCCAGTTCTTAAGGCCTTTGTAGTAACTAAGTCAGTCTTTTATATTTCAGTGAGATGAGTCATCTACAACATTTTACAAAGGTGCAGCTAGTGGTGTGTTGTATTACTTGATTGTTTTCACATGAACTTATAATACTTGTATTTTACTATTGCCATTATCATCACATAGATACTGTATATGTTTTCATTGGTTTGCTTTTTACTGTGTTTCTGTTTAAACTGTGGCTATATCATAAATTAAGAAAGTTATTTTCCTTTCAACATCAAACTTGCACTGGCTTTACGTAGAGGCAGGAGTAGGTAGTATAGTAGTTTGCTGATGGGCATTGTGGAAACATGAAGATTATTTGAAATACCAAGTTAAAAAAGGCTTTAATTCAAGATTTAGTCACTTTTTCACTAGGTAGCATTTGAAAGTTTCTTTAAATATGTTATTGACAGCACAATCTTCTGTCCCCCTGTTTTCTTTCTTCAACTGTATTCTGTCTTTTTGGTGCTACTTTTAGATATCTTGGGTCAGATTGTGTATTTTTCATTGTAGTACAATCCTTTGTTTTGATAGTAATACTGAGAAATTCAAATAGCCCTGCATTGCTTGAACACTGTCCTTGTCTTTCTATTGATCTGTCATTTTTGCCCAGTTAAACCCCAGTTCCTAATAGCCATAATTATTTGTATTACTTATGCCTTCTAATGCTTGTAGTGCTTTTTGTGAAGCGATACAAAGCACTGTGAGAGCCCTTCCTGGGGAAGTGGAGCAAGCAGTTACTCAGGGAGATTTATCCAGCAGAAATCTCTGCCTCTGGATTGAGATGTTCATTGGGTACCAATTAGCATAAACTGAGAATTTCTATCAGTTACAGTCCAGCAAACACTTACAATTCCTGCAGTCCTGTGTCTGCTGGAGACTGGGAGAGCTGTTCTCTAGATAAACATTGGGGTCTCATTAGTTAATCTTGCTCTCAGAATTGGAGGAGAAAATGAGGTTTGATTGCCTGTCTGTTTGGGGTTTTCTTGGTTGGATGTTGTTTTCTTTTTGGTTGGTTGGTTTTGGTGTTTGGGTTTTGGGTTGGTTTTTTTTTTTTGAGAGCTTTCTCCACTGAAGGAAACCCTTACCAATAACATCCTTTCTTTCAAACTGTGTTAACCCTGGGGGAAAATTGTCTTCATCCTTCTTCCAGAAGCAACTTTTTTGCAGCCATCAGATGGGACTGCCTTTTTTGCCCTTGTCATCAGCAAATGTACGACACAGACACAGAAGGGCAGAGTGGCTTGGCTGGGATCACCTTAGAAATCTTTGACAGAGAACACAAAACAGAACACAGTATGGATTCTGTAGCCTTGCAAGTTAGACAATAAATAGGTAAAAAGAAAGATTATTACTGTTACTCCCCAGCCTTTGGCAGAGGCACAAAAATAAGGGAGGTAATGTGGGCATCCAAAAGTTGTGAAGGATGTCTTTTCTGGAACAGGGAATGTAAGTCAGTCCTGCAGACTGACCTTTCAAAATGAAAAATTAAAACCAGCAGATATTGTGTAAGTTAATAATTTATGGCTTTCTCATAATAATGTAGTATAGAATATGATAGTATGGAATAATAGTACCTTCCTGACCCTTAAGGGGATCCTGACCTCAGCATTCCTTTTTCCTAAACTGAGACACAGTTAAGAGGCTGGGGACATTGCTGTTGTGCATGAATCTGGAGATGTTTATTCCTGGTTGCTGTGGGCTTGGCTGGATAAAGGTCAGAAGCTTTTCTTTCTCAAAACCAGAGCTTTAGACACTGCAGGACATATGTTTTCCATCATGATGATGCAAAGGAGCTGGTCTTGGCTGTGGCACTTTATCTCAGTGGCCCACAAGACCCTGTGATGGCCCTTATCTCCCTTCGGCAGGTTGCTTGAATGTCTGTAATATGTTCAAGATGGTGGCTTCTGCAGAGTTTCTCAGTTCCAATAGATTTATGTTCTAATGAGATAGTGTTTGTGTATTTTTTGGATATGACATGTTTGCCAGACATTGACTCTGTAGTATTTTAGTCCAAAAAGGGGAAATTTTTAATATTGGAATTGCCCCTTTGCAGTCTGAATTGGTGCAACATGAGTTTTTAGTTTATGGAACCTATATGATTTCTCATCCTTGGCTATTCCAGCCATTTCTAATGAAATGTCACTGAAATGGGGCTCAAAGATGGCCTGTGAAGACAAATATTAGAGATCTGGAAAGGACAGTTTCAAGATCTGGAAAGACCAGGGAAATCCTGGGAGCACCTAGCCAGCAAACAGAGTCTGATGCAGGTGGTCTGGCTACTGTCTGTTTTTTGTGTCCAAGCCATAACCCAGTAAATTTAATGCTAAAACATCAAAGTTCTACTTTTATAGGCACATTTGTAGTGTTAATACCTGCCAAGTACTTAATGCACTCTGTGTAGTGTTTACTTGTCTTGTGACCTGCTGATCCTGCATGAGCTCTTGCATTTGAGGCTATGTTCTGGATTCATTGCTTTAAAAATAAGTTTTAAAGTAGGTGACAATAATATGTGGGTAAGCATACCAGTGGATATGTTCTTCATTCCTCTGCAGGGAATTTGGCTGCTGCTGCTTTTTTTTCAGTTTAGGGGTTTTGGTTTGTTTGGTTTTTTTATCAGTATTGTCTTGAGTATTTTTAAATTTGATGTAGTATCTCATATGTTTCCCAATTTCTTTTGAAACACTTTATGTCCTTAATTTGTGTGAATGTCCTTATGTACTTTATGTCCTTAATTTGTGTTTCTTTTGAAACACTTTATGTCCTTAATTACCACCTGTAATTGGTGGTAGTTAAGAACAGGCTAAAACAAATTCTGCTGTGATTTGTACCAGTGGAAGTCCAAAGTCACTTGCTGGTGGCTTTTGTATTCTGTTTCTGTGTGCTGTTTTCAGATCCCAGTGTGTGTGGCAGGCATACTATGTCTATGTTAGCTTTACTAGAGAATTAATCAGTGTCAAGGAATGTTCCCAGAGACTTAAATCAGCCATGCTTCTACATTGTTGGAATGGTCACTGGTACAGTTTGAGCATGTTCCTTTCTCCAGAGATTTAATATGCTGGGTTTGGAATGAGCCTATTCCACTGCACTGATCTTCCTAAACCTCAGGTGTCTCCTTTCCCTTCCCTCATCGAAATGAAAAAGTTAAGTGTAAAAACCAGAATATCTGCAATTTGAGCTCTAAGCATGTTGTATTTCTTGAAGCAGTTAGATGAATACTGCTTCTGATGTGTTATCACTAAAGCTGATGTGACATTTTGACATTGGTTTGGGGTGTAAGCACTTTAAAACAAGTTTCCTGTTCCATGGCTAATCACCCCCAACAATTATCTTTCCTATTACAAACTCAATCTGTTGAATAATAAGATTATACTTTAGGAAAGGAACAATGGTAAGCATTTTCAGAAGTACATGCATGGGATACTGGAGGGTACAGCAGTCCATCTGAACACAAATGGGTTTTGTTGGATTTTGTAATCACCAGCAGTCCACGTTTTTTGTTCAGTCGTGAATTATTTCAGCTAGGCAACCTTGAAAGTTGAGACACTTAAAGGATGCTAAACTTTAACAGCTAGCATGTTGTGGAAATACTTCAATCTTTCTTGTAGCTAAACCAATTTGTGAATGAATATACTGTAGTTTACATCTTGTTACTCTGATTTGTGATTTTTTTTTTTCCCCTTGTAGACTCCAGAAGCTTCCAAAATACATACTTTTAGAAAATGTTAGAGGATTTGAATCCTCTTCTGCAAGGTAAAGTCTAATTTATGTAGGTTTTAGTTTTTAATAGAGGACGTTTTTCTTTAGAAGGGGAAGGTGTGATTTTTGTATCCTAGAATTTAAGTTAACAACATAAGGTGAGATTGGACAGATAGCAGCTGTATTGTTTTTGTTTAGGAATGAAGATCTTAGATTGTGAAAGGGATTTGATAAATAATTATTTCTCTAAGCAGATAAAATCTTATGACAATTTAACTCCATTGATTTTATTTGATGATCCAGTGTCCTTTTAGAAAGGGCAAATATTCATTTTCAAAGAAAAATAACAATAAATATAGCATTCACATTTTGGGGTTTTATCCCTGACCAGGAGCTTGTGGTGTCTTGCATTACAATCACAGCACAGTATAGGGGCTTTCTTCAGTACCTTTGTTGATAGTAGATTACCACTGGTTCAGGGTGGCCATCCAACTGTCCAGATACATAGTATGAAGACTGTATATAACCTTTGTCTGAAATGTGGAAGAGGAAAGTTGTCAATAAGGTTTCCTAATGACAACAGGAGCATTCTCCTCTTTTGTGGGCAAAGTAGGAGTCAGGATCGTGGTCTTCCTTCTTATTTCTGGCTGGAATAGAGTAGGATCTTTCTATAGCATTCCTTAAAGGACCAAGACAGCAGCCACCATGTATATCATGCTCCTTAACGAATATGGCAGACAGCTGAGAGGCATGTTCAGCTCTTACTGGCTAAGCATGCAGCAGTCTGCTGTGAACAGTTGGATACTGTGTTAAAGGTGCAGGATGCTGCTGTAGACCCTGCGAATCTCCAGCCTATGCCTTGCTGCTGGCCAGTGTTTGGAACAAGTTGTGGTTAAGAAAACATCGCTGTCAGGATGCTTGCTTTCTCTTAACAACACCTGGGATGCAATGTGACTTACAGTACCAGGTGCAGCTCACAGCTCTATAGTTCCAGCCTAGTGCAGTCTTCATGGAATATAAAAGATAAGTCTCTTTTAAGAAGATTTTGGTATACTTTATAAAGCCGCACCTCACTTATCAAAGCTGCCAATTTTTGTCATCCCTTGAGTTGGCCCTTTTGTTAGGCTTAGCTGATGACATTCGTGTGGACAGAGGGAAGTAATAAGCTATTTGTAGTGGTTTTAATCTCCTGTTTTATAATTCACAATCAAAAGAATGTTGTACGTTCTGGTTGTTTTCCACGTGGACACACTCTAAGTACTTTTTTAAAGGGGATATTTTTTGAAGGGATGTCTGCACTGAAATACCTGTGAGATACCTGTGAACGTGTAGTAGTAATTTTTTGCTACAGTAACACTGAGCTTTATATATTGTCTCCTCAAGTTCAGAAATGGATGACTTCATATCTGAAATTCTCTGTCCAGTTTTTCACTGATTGTGCTGAATGTTGTGGTATCCAAGATGTTGCATTTAATATGTTTTCATTTAGGATTAAAAAGGGTCTAAAGGTCATATAAAGAGGGTAATTGCTCTTTTACTCTTTTCACTGCCAGAAATGAACTTTTGCGAACACTAGCAACATGTGGATTTACATATCAAGAATTTCTCTTGTCTCCAACCTGTGTGAGTACAAAAACTGCTCCAGTGTCATTTAACTGTTCAAACTGCACTGAGCCCAAGAATATTTGGAAATGATCGATTGTATTAGAAGGGAGAATCATGCCCAGAACTGAACATACTCTCGGATGAGAAAGCTATCTGATGTGACTCCTGATTTCTCAGCATTATACTGGCATAATCATACTGCTGTTATTCTTCAGAGTCTAGTCCCGTATTGCTCTGCTACCATTTGGTAATTTTTAAGACAGCATGAATTTACAGTGTGACCAGGAAGGTGGTTTTCCCTGCAGGAGCCTCATTACTTTAGAAGTGCTGATGCCTGTGGATTTCCCAGCACAGAAAATGTGACTGTGTTATTTGTGGGAGGTGGAGCTTTGTTTGCAGGTTTCCCTGGCAACTGAAAAGAGTTGTGGGAGATTTCAGATTGCGCAAGACTAAATGGAATCAGTGAACTGCTATATATATCTGAGAGAGGCTGACAGAGGTTAGCTTAAAAACCAGTTGTGGTGTGTTTATTGCATTGTTAGCTGTTCAAAAAGGCAAGGAGACACCTTTTTACTTTTTCTATAGAAAAAAGTATTTCCTGTCCCAAGAAATGGTGCTGCATGTAATTTTTCTTCTTGCCTCTCATGAAAGTTTGTTTACATTCCTCTTCATTTACAAAGTCAAAAGCATGAGGTACAAAGAATAATTGCCCACTTGTTCCCTTGGCAAAACCTAGTTCTGGAAGTTGTAAGTGTTAAGGTATGACCAGTTAATACCAATACTTCTGAATATATTAGTGTGTAACAGTTTGGTTACTGTATATAATGACAGATACTATAGACCACTTTTTGTCTCTTTATCACATGGACTTGTGGATTTTGCTTACAGCTTGGCATTCCCAATTCTAGGCTGCGATACTTTCTAATTGCAAAGCTTCACCAAGAACCATTCTCCTTTCAAGCTCCTGGTCAGGTGAGTCTGTTAGTGTTACTTGAATTTGCTTTGTGTCATGAAGATTGAGGGTTGAATTTTCAGTTTAGTAGTGTGTGTTCATGAGTGGAGAGAGGGATAAGTGATATCAACTGAAAAGTTACATTCTTTCTATTTTTTCAGCATGGATACTGAGTTTTCTAAGTACTGAAATGCATGCCAGTGGCTTAGATGGGTTTAAACAGAGGTGGGACAATGGCTGATAGTGGGCTAGAAAACAGTTCATTCTGCTATCCTTTTCACACCCTTGGAAAAGTCTTTTTTCAAAGAGAATTATTTGTGGTTGTTCCTGACACCACTGCTGGTAGGTCAGCAAACCTTGGTGCTAATGTGTTTTTTAAATCTTCATGAAAATAACATCAAACAATTACTTGCTTTATTCTGAGCATCTGTGAAGGAATTCTTACTCACTGTAGAGTTGGCTATCAAGTTGTTTATCAAATGCAATTTTTTTTCCTCACAATTTGTTCTTAGATAATGACGAGATTCCCAGACCAGAATCTAGAAGAGTTACTCAAAGACAAAGTTGCTGACAAAGTGGATGAAGCTTGTTCTTCCTTGTGTTCTGAAGAGAAGAATCACGATCTAAACATTGGTCCCAATTGCAGCAGCAAGAAGAGTTTACCAAAAAGGGCCTTTCTGTTTAAACTTGAAACAGTAGAAGAAATGGAAAGGAAACATGATCAGGACAATGATTCCTCTATTCAAATGCTTAAAGCTTTCTTGGAAGAGGAAAATGAAGAAATGAGTCAGTATTTCATACCACCGAAGTCCTTGTTGCGCTATGCTTTCTTATTAGACATTGTTAAACCCACCTGCCGGAGATCCACATGCTTTACAAAAGGGTAAGTTGCAAAGAAAATGTCTTGCTGAATCATGTCCTGAAATTTTAAGTGTATTTTTGTTTGTTTCCTTTAAAAACAAGGAGAGCTGTTTCATCGAAACCAGCAAGGCCTCTAAAAAATAAATCCTCTTATACAGTGTGCTCACTGGTCTGGTGGAATACTAGCATGAGGATCTGTCTGGCAGAACATCATGTGCCCACTCCAGAAAGGCATTCACAGAAGACAGTGCCATTCGTTGTTGACCTTCACAAAAGCTTAATTACCCCTGCGGAAATATGGTTCCAGTAGACTGGTATAGTAGTGATTCATTAATGAATTTCTTTATATTGCTTGTTGAAGTTACAGTGTCATGCATGACAGATCCATTCCTCATTAAAACTCTCCTCTGTATATTTTATTGATTTCTTAGATTTCTCAGCTGTGTAGGTCAGAATAGCTGTGGATTGCTCATAAGTCCTGAAACGAGTTAGGCTGATGCAATACAAATCATATTTGATGGAGCAGAACATCAGTGCTTTTCTGTCTAGTCGTTATCTGATTTGTACCTTGCAATTTAAAGTTTGACAGTTGGAGGTTGGTGAGTGTTCTGAAATCTCCCAGTCAGCTGGTCAGGAGCTTTTCCACTGAATACATTTGCATTGGAAAATGCCAGTTGGGGCCTGGAACTTTTTGGGAAATGTTAGTATCAGCTATATTTTCAAATTAGATTGGGTTTTTGTTTTGAATCCTCAGAATGTTTCAACAAAATGGCATAGTTGATGACTTAGACCTGATGACAACTTCTATTTTTAATTCACAGAAATTAGATAGTGTTCCTGCAGATTTTTAATGTTTAGACAATAAAACAGCAGAGAATGTCAAAAGTTCAAAATATGTGTAACAGGAAAGCCCTCCCCCCCAGTTCCCATTGATACATGCTTTTTCTGCCCTCAGTCTTTTGAGCTGGGAGGGGAGTTAGCATCTCATGGGATCTATTTCTTAACTAGAATAGGCAAATAAAAACCTTAGGCCAGAATGATCTCTTCTGTATCTATTGTATGCCTTGAGTGTCATCGAAAATAAATTGGCCACTTGTGGTTTCACTAGAATACGTCATGGTAGTTTGTGGTCATGTTTATCAAAATCACATTGAAGGAGGCTCCTGAGTAGCTAATATGAAGTTTTTATATACAGTGGTGGGAAATCTGATGTGGAACGTGACTGTTGTACTTCTGCTGATGTGGAAGGAGCCAGGCCAGATAGCTGTGGTAGTTCTTGGCTCAAAATGTAGGAATCTGATTTACTGCCTTTGTTCCCCTCTTTTAAGAGCCTTTTCCCCCATGTTTACGTATATAATTTGCAGCTCTGCATTAACAGAAGGATTATAATTACAACTCAGGCTTCATCCAGGTCACTTTCTGAGGCCACGAGTGAGTTTCTGCTGTATGTGTTCTAAGAGTTCTGGTTTTATGTTTTTCCAAAGTATGATATTTAGGAAAGGGGAACATGAATGGAGCAGAACAGCACTCCAACTAGTACAGAGAATACCTCTGCTGAAGTGCCTACCTTGTATCTTTCCTCTAAGTCATACTGACCATCAGCTTTAACAATGGGAGAAAATTTTCCCTCAGTTCTAATTTGGTTTTCAGATATTTTCATCAGGGTTGATGTGATGAGAGTAATCAGGGTGTGCCTTTTCCAGTCTTTGCTAATTCACCAGTATTTCATCAGTGCTTTTTGATTTTCTGCCTTTGTCATATCAGTATGTCTTCTAAAGGCTTTGGTGGAGTATAGGGCAAAATATTTGTGATGCATGAGGGATTGAGCAGATGATCCTGTGTTCCCTTCCAACCTTGGGCTTCTAGGCAATTGGAAAATGTTGAGTTCCTTAAGACTACAGACACACTGGTTTCTTTTAGGACTATGTTTGTAGTGTCTGAAGTTGAGAGAGGAGATTGTCCATTTTAAAGGACAGAGCAAATGAGAGCTACTTCTTTAGATATGATCATTTTGGACTTACAAGTGTTTGACACATTTCAAGAGAAGCAGTACCTTCTAAAATATTGTAGTATTAGAGAAGCACTCGAGTGTTGTGAAAGTTACCTTTTTGTTAGGCATAATTTAGGACGCAGTGTACCCAGAAATAATATATCGTGTATGAAATTAAAAGCTTTTTTTGAAAGCTTGCAGTAACTGAGGGGTGAAAAAAGCTCTTGAGGCAGATGAAAATTGAAGATTATAATTTCTTAAGCCAGCTTCTGTCATTATAATTGTAATGAAATGACAGAAAATCAATGCGTCAGTTCTTACTGTGGCAAAAATTCCCATCTTTAATTATATTCAGAGTGTAAGGTAGGAATGTAATTTTTTCTCTAGTCAGCAGCTGCAATAATAATTAATAGAACTGACATTGGCCATCTGCCCACATTTGTGTTAAAAATCCCCCCATCCCCGTTTGCTCCCAAACCAGTTTTACACCAACTGGATTTTTTTTTCTG
>JAOEHY010040174.1:5343-36914 GCA_025447955.1 Psilopsiagon aurifrons | reverse complement strand
GGGGGAAGGGGGGGATATCTCCTGCACCTCCCCATGGTGCTGCCTTATTAAGACCACTGACAATTAGTCATTTGAGGAAGCAACAAAGAGCCGGCATCGGAGAGGCACGATTGGAATGTCAATGTGCTGGGGAGGGATGGGGAGCCGAGGCTCTGGGAGGAGGGCTGTCAATGCCAATCTCCCTGCAAACCCCACCGCCATCCTTTTCCACCCCACCTTTCTCAGCTTTGGGGTCCAAATAGAGCTTACAGCAGGCACTAGGCTCCATCTCCCCCCAAATCCATCCTATCTTGCACCCCTGGCTCGGCTTGCTGCCACATTTCAGCACATGCATGGAACACTGGGCAAGGAGGGGCTCAGATCCCCTGAAAAGCTGCTTTGCTACTAGAAATCATGTGCAGAAGGGGTGGGGGGAACCTTAAAATCCCACTCTGAGGCAGCTTGGACTCCAATGAGCCAAACCCAGGGGTCTTGAGCAGCGTTAGGGTTCTTGTGTCCAGGAATGCAGGCTGGGAGGGAAGAAAGTAGGGCTCAGCCCAGGGCTCCCCTTTGCCACACTTCTCCATCCTTACCCATGTAATTCCTCTGCAAAGACTGGAAGGACAATGAGGTGGAAGGGGGCTGGAGAGTGAATATAAAATCTGCATCTCACCAATGCAGTTACAGTCTCACCCTATTTCACACACCCTGTGAGCTCAGGAAAAACCCCAAAACATAACCCACGATCACCCTAAAGACTCAGAATCAACCCTATAATAACAGAAGCCAAACACATTTCTGTCTACAGCAAAACGAGCCCAAGGGAGTACAAGGGGCTATAAACACCCCCTTAGCCACTACCTTGGCCACGGATAAGCCCCCAGACTCCATCTACCCCAAGGAGAAGGCTGGGAGGGGTCCCAGCTGCCAGTCCTTCTCTTATAGCACATTGTACCCAGGACACGGCTCTGAATTCAGAGGCAGAGAGCTGCCAGACGGAGACAATATAAATGCAGCCCCGCAGCCCAACAAATGCGCAGTATCTTTATTAGCATCTTCCTTTTATTATAGGTTATGAGGATTTTTTTTGCCCTTCACTGCCTTTCTCCTCCTTCTTTTATTCCCATGAACAGTGACATTTATTATTGGACTAGGCAAGCAGGGTACCTATGCCCAGCATCCCCCAGGGGACATAAGGCCAGCCTAGGGACACTGGTCACCCTTTAAGGAGGGCAGCAAAGTATGGCAAAGGAATTGCAATGACCAAGAAGCAGGTGGAGCACTTTCCCCATTATCAGCAAAGAAAAGGGGAAAAGTACAGATTCCCAAGGCTTTGGCTTCCTGAGGAAAACTGAGGGCCCTCCACCCGGATGAGCCAGACATTGCAGATGGAGGGATGACAAGCAGAGCTAGACATGCTCCCCAGCACCAAATATAGGAGGCCCATCAACTCCCTCCCTTGGAACTAGCCCATTTAGACTGCAAATAAAAACTGCCTGAGTTGGAGCATCCCTTCATCCCAGCATTCCCAACACTGCACCCCCCCCCGAGGACCTTCCATGTCCTCCGGCATCTTCAGCCACCACAGTGAAGGCTCCCTCCCATCCCCACAGGCTCCTTTCCATACCCTGCATCCCAGAGGAGACAGAAATGCTCCGTGACATGCTTAAAAGGGAGCTGACCTCTTTAGCCATGCGTGGATGCTGCTGAACAGCCGGTGGGACCAGGGAAACATCTGTGCTTCCTGATCCTGAAAGATGCAAACAGCCTCCGGGAGAGGCAGGATCAGGCCCAGCACGGTTGCTGGAGGCTCAGCAATGGGGCCACTCTCAAGAAAGGGGTCCCTGAATCAGCATGAATCTATCAGTGATGTGCCCATCCCAGCAGAGCCATGGGCATTCCAAAAGCATCTCAACCTGCTGCCGAGGTCCCCATGTGGCTTGCCCAGAGGAGCAACCCCATGGTTTAATCTCAGCCGCTCCTCATGGAGTAAAAATGGATTGTTGCTGTTGTTATTATTCTTCCTCTTTTTCTTCCCATCCCATAGGTGAGGCTCCGCATTCGGAGGCAAGAGCAGATTGCAGCTTTTAATTAAAACCTCTAAGCCTTTTCCTGCTTCAAGTTGCACCAGGAGCAATCTCTAAACAACGCTCAGCAGCGAGGAGACAGCACTGACTGCTGCTCTGCTTCACAAAATAATGAAAACCTAAAGCAGCACAAGCCACAGAACAGGGAGTCCTTCCAACAATCTGTTTTCTGTACCCTGGAAAATAATAGCAACCCATATGGAAAGCCCACACAGCTCTTTTCCAGGTGCTTTGTGTGGCATGAAATCCATGGAATAAATTACCTGTTTGACAGGAGCGGTGCTGGGGCTCTGTTGATTTGCTGTGGCTCATTCCCTTTGGATGCAAACATGTGGCACGGGGCAGGATTTTCTCCCTACGTGGGAAATGTCACCCTAAATACCAGCAGCGTGGGGCATTGCTGTGGCAGAGCCCTGTTCCCAGCCCAGCTGGGAGCAGTCAGGAAGGGGTGGGGGGGAAAGGAAGAGGCTGAGAAATATGTTCTAGGCATTATCCGATCACAGCGCGGTGGAATGAGATGGGTTTTCTCCATGTTGCTTACACAAGGTGGTTATGCAGAGCCTGGATCCCGGGGTGGGTACATTCATGGGGCAGAAAATCTGTCACTAAAAGGGGAAACTGAGGCACTGCAAAACAAGGATGATGCTTAAATCAGATACATGAATGAGAGCAGAGTTACTAATGAAACCATGAAAACATTCCTGTTGTGGAGATGCCAGCAGTATTTTAGCTGGTCCATGAACAAAACGCTGGAGCCACTTGCAGGCACACCGCATCCACCTGTGCAGCCAGCCAGCTCTTGTGTTTGATGAAGGGATGAAGGATGTGGGGACACACTCTCATAGAGGATGCTCTTCTTGGTTGGCCAGTACCCAAACACCTTGGAAAGCTGTTTTCACTCAGGAAGCACCTGGCAATTCTGCTCTTGTTCTGCCTCAGTGCTTAAACCTGGGGGGTTTATTTGGTTTGATTCTTCGCCTGGATGAAACAACCATTTAAGTACATGCTCAGGCTGCCTGAACCTCCCTTCAAGCACATGCAGGAGCTGCAGCAGCTCCTGGCATGGGGTCACCACCTTCTTGCAGCATCAAACAACCTCTCATACCCAAAAACTCTTCCCTCTGAGCCCCCTAAAGTGGCTCTGAAAGTTTTTATCCCTTCTCTCTTTCATTTTGAACCCAGAGAAGCAGATCTCCATGGACAGGCTCTGCTCCAGGTCCTGGGATGCTTTCATCTCCTGGATGTCACATATGGAAGGCAAAGACAGAACCAGGCTCAGGCATCCTGAAAATGTATTGGGGCTGCCCCTGCAGAGCCTGCTCAGGTGGAATGCAAAATGTATTCAATTAAACTGGGAATGAGAGGCTTTTCATCCTGATGGGAACTAAACCAAACCTTCCTTTCTGGAGAGCCGGTGCCAGCATCTCTCAGGTGAAGATGGATGAGCTGCTTTGATTTCTTCCCACTCCCCACTAGGCAGAGCATCCAAGAGATGCTCAGCAAAGACCAGCACAAGCTCAGCGCAGGGGTTCAAGCTCCCATTCCTCCTCCTGAACCACCCTGATGTGCTTTTCCCACGTCCACATCCTTGAGCCACTTACTTACAGAGAGACACATGTAAATCCAGCCAGAAAATTAAGTGCTGTAAAACAAGGAAGACTAATTAAAGCTCCAGTCATTCCACGCTGCAAGATCAGGTCTTTGTAGCTGATAAATCAGAGGGGCACGGTGCCTGGGATGCTTGTCCACTTGGCTGAGCTCTTCCAGCCATTTACCTTGCATTGCAAACAGATTATGTGATTAGGAGAGAGCAATTAAGAAGCTGGACCATAAACTTTTATAATTGATGGGTTCTTTCCCGCCTTTTAAATCTGCTCCTACCTCAAAGGCAGCACTGAGCATGATGAGGAGCATCCCTGCAGGGCTAGCATGGGGCAGCACCACCCAAGGACCCACCCTGACCCTCTCAGCCCAGCAAGTATGTGCTTCATAAGGACCCCTATTCCATAGATACAGATGTGGGTTCCAGTTCCCACATTCCACCAAGAAGCACTGGGAGCCCACCCCCATGCCTAACAGTAGCCTGCTCCCCAAGGAGGATTGAACAGCACTAAAGAGCTCTCTAAAGCCTTCAGACCCATCCCAAACAGTGAGAAAAGCCCCACATAAACCACACTCACTTGGTGTCCCAGACTTAGGGGATTGCTGATGGCACAAGGGATCACCCCTACAAGAACACACACTTGGAGACCTCATAGCACTACAGCAGCCCCTAACACCCACCCCATGCCCTAATAAAGCCACAGCAGCACCCTCCAGGTGCCAGTGGTTGGGGTCCTCCCCCAAGCCCAGCCCAGCTGCTATAGCAGCAGTAGCAGCAATTAGAAACCCCCCATTAAAAAGCTCTATTTCAGGACATTAAATGCACTGACATGGATGTGATGACAGCGGGACAAGTCTGGGGCTCCATCCAGAGAGGCAAAATTGTGGGATGCTGAAAGCCCATGCACAAGGCAGGGATCGGAGCAGAGATGGACAAGCACCAAGAAGTCTTTTTCTCTTCTCAAGTGACATTTTCTGTCCCTGATGAACCAAAAATGTGTGATCAGTGATTTCTTACACACAGGCAAGGGCCATAATCTGTGTTCCCCAGCCCTGAATCGATGTGGCTGGTAGGAAAGGCTCAGGAGCATCATTTTGGGCACCCCCATCTCCTTCCTTTGGATCCATCCTGCTGCGAATAAGAAGCATCCAAGTCCCATTTCCCCTGAGACAGCAACCTCTCTCCTAACTTTTACTAAGATCAGGCAGTGAATATCCAGGTGGAAGAGAAGAAGGGGCAGACAGAGGTGTGCAGGGCACTCTGCTGCCATCACCTCACTGGGGAGGGACCAGCACTTATCTGCAGGGTTAATATTACAGGGTTTTGGTGCTGGCTCCCAAAAATGCATCATCTGAGCCCAGAGGGACCATCTGCTGGATGCTTCTCAACCTCAGCACTGGATTTACAGAAGAAAACCAGCCCAGGGCGTGAAGAATTTAATAATACAAGGTGTTGCATTACAAAGCCTGGAGAGTAATATCCATATTATGGTTATTATTAAATCAGAGCAGCCTCCTATGTTTTGTCCTGCCTGTAATTTAAACGGATCCTTGGCTATATTTGGGTGCTTTCACAGGGAAAAAGCCATGAGTTATAGCTGAGTACCCGTTAAAAGGGCCTGATGAGCAACATTTCTCTTTCTAAATCCAAATCTAAATAGGAAATATATGTATTTTAAATATTTTATAGGGGTTTTGCAACCTCCTGGTGCTGGCAAAGGCTCTACCATTGCCTTTATGGGGGTCTTTATCCTGACAATGTAGACATGTCCCCAGGGAATGGGACGTCTCACATGGGGAGGGGACAGTTTCACCAGGGGACGTTTCAATCCTCAGCTGAGGGGATTTTGGAGATCAGATGAGTCCCAACCTCTCCCATCAACCTTCCCTCTTGGGAAGCAGTCAGCCTATGGCATGGAGGTGGTGGCTGATGAAAGGGGACTTTGTGTGCCCCTTGGGGGGGGATTTGGGTCAGACAGCATCGTGCAATAGAGCCTGGTGAATGCAGGGCTGGGATTTACAGGGGATTTGTGGCTGGGTGGGTTTAAATGCACCTATTTCACCTCTTCTAGCACCAAGGATGCTGCTCCTCGCAGAGGATGATGCTGCAAGAAGATAGTCCAGCATTTTGCTTTCCCTGAGTGGAAAAGCACTTTACAACGCGATGCTTCGTGCAAAGTCTGTGCAGGAAGACTGCAGGGAAAAGGGGAATTCTCTTTCTGAATCATTGGAAACACCTTGCTCACCAGGCCTGATGAGGAGGTGATGGCCACTTGGCTGCAACTGGGATTGAGCCATGCAAATGCCTTAGGTGGGAAGTTAAAGCCTGGGCTTTCTGAAACAATGGATTAACATCATTTGCTCCCTCATGTGAGCTGACGTGCTGAATTAGCAAAGCCAGGCTCAGGGGCATGACTGCAGCTCATCGCCCGAGCTGGTGACAGCACTGTGACTCCTATTTACACTGAGGCTGAACGTGGCTCTTCCATGAGGAACTGTGCAGAGGTGAAACAACTTCTCGGCTTCAGTACCAAGTTTCTGATGGGGAGCATTAGTCAGCAATGCCACAGCCCAGTTGGAAATAGGGCTGCTGGTTCAGTGCAGGAGAAAGCTGCTGCAGGGGACCACAAGTGAAATGAGTTGTGTCGGGTCAGTGGAATTCCCAGCCTCAATGGACCCTAAGAGTTTCATTCCCCTTGAGGGAAGCAGATCCCTAGGGATGGATCTGCCCTGGCATCAGGGCTGGGTTGCGACTCGTCAGAGCAAGGACAGCTTGTGTGATGCTGTGACCAAGGTGCTCCTGGCCTCATGCCTCAGTTTCCACTTCTGCTGCATGTGTGCAAGCGATGGAGGGAGTTGTTGACACAGGAGCTCAGCTGAGCAAGGACCATGTCTGTCCCTGCACACCCAAAAAGAGACCTAAAACCTAAGAAAGGACCTAAATAACATGAAGCAGAGATGCCACATGTTGAAAACCCCAGCGAGGGCCTGCAGGCAGCCTGAGAGCCGGAGCGGTTCCCTTGTGCTGACTCCAAGGCTCTCCAAAGGGGCTGGAGGAGAGCAAACGGAGCCCCTGATTCCCTACAGAGCACTTGGCAGGATCAGCCCACCCTGCGGAGCTGGGCTGGGCTCCCTGTGAAACACTCAGGCACTCTCAGCCCTCCACACTTAAAACAGTATAGGAAAGAAAAGATGTTTCTCAGTGGGTGAAAATGAGTTTGCTTCTGGGAGGCAGGAATCACCTTTTCCTGGTAATTATGAACAAAGAGCATCATTTAGTAAGTGCCTGCGAGGTGGTTAATTAGCAGAGAAGTGAGCATCTAGCAATTAAGAGGTGTTTTTCCAACAATTCAGGGTAGCAGGGTCAGGAAACAAGGGAAGAAGAAGATCGGAGGGAGCACTTGACTCCTGCATCCACTGCTGCACAGGGACACAAGGGCAGCCCTGGATCCGCACTCCCCAGGAAACAAAAAGCAGAGATGTGGCAGGAGTTTGGGTTGGAAAACTAACTCCCATGTAGTCCTTCCACCTCCCATGTATTTCTTATGCTGTAGGACTGCCCCAAGGCTCAGCTTCTTCAGCAACACCACTTTCGGGTATGGATGCTGTGGACACAATACGCTTGGTGCTGGTCCCAACTGCAGACCATCTGCTTCAAGATCTCCCCTTCCTCTCTCTGTGAACACCTCCTGCCTGGGTAATGCCCCCACCAAGACTTTTCCTTGGGGACAGAGATGTCACATCCCCTCCTGCTTGTCCTCAGCATCCCTGGGTCTGCCTTGGCCGAATTTCAGCAGAGCTCCAGCCCTCCTCACTGCTGGGGCCACCCCTATTTAACAGGTTATTTGCTTCCCCTTTCTGCTCCACCACATTTCAGCAATGTCAGTATGTCCAGCATTTATTTGATATCATTTTTCAGCTCAGTGACAAATATGGCAAAGGACAACACCGACAGTCTCCAAATTAACCAGCTTTTAATCCATTTAACATGGGCTGTGTGCTGCTGGACTTGTATCAGGCTGAGATGCACAATTAAGTCAAACACCACACAGAAGTCGAATTGCATTAGGTCAAGTTGTCTTTATCAACTGACCTTGCAAATCTCTAAAAGAAAATAGGCTCAGGTTTGCTTGGCAAGAGTAGGCTCCATCATTGCTGCAAATCTGAGGGAGCAATAGCCCTGTGGTGCCTGCTCTAGGGTGGAGAAGCACGTGCCATATGCTTGCCTTGATGTGCTCCTGTCATTTATCAGCATCACTTTAGCATAAGGAGAGGATTTAAATAATCCTCTGGGGAGAAGGAAGCCTTGGAAAGGGCTCTCTTCTGGCCCCATGGACAAGGGATTGCTGAGCCAGGGAGAGGGCAGCAGCATCCCTGGGATTGCCCAGGAGGGGAGCAGATCCCCCCATCCTCAAAGCCATACATGCTGAGGACAAAGGTGAGTGGCATATGGGGACACCTTGGGCACAAGGGGAGGGCTCAGCAGTAGCAGGAGGTGCTGGGGACATCCTGCAAACACCATGGGTCAGGATGCAACACTGCCCATCTGGGGTCTCCTTGTGAGCACAAGACAGGGACTGTGACTGCAATAAGAAGGAGTTCTGGGGCACTACCTTCCCTCCCTGTCCTCCATACCTCCCTATCCTCACTGGAATGAAATCAAAGCTGTTTCCCAAGGAGGATCCCATAGCATCTGCCTGAGTCACAGGCTGCTGGTCTTGGCAGATGCCAACCTCAAGTGATGCACAAGCATTGGAAAAAGCAATGCCATCCCTGAATCCCTGCTGGAAACCTCCAGCCATGGCTCCCCAAAGGACCTCATCAGCTATAAACCATCCTGACTGCCAGGATTCCCCTTTGCCAGGCTTCCAAAGCACTGAGAACAGCAGAACAAGGAGAAAGGGAGGGATGAGGGTGGGAACAGGCGACAGAGGAGAAAGTAGGCTTGTCCTGTTGGATAAAGCTGGGAACAATGACTATTGCTCTGTTGGGCTGTGCAGTACAGGAGCAGATTTGGGTTCCTCTGTGTTGGATGGTCTGGGCTATTCTGAGCCCCCTTTTCTAGCTGAGAAATGGGAACAGCATCAATTTTTTCACCCTGTTGGGGGAAAAAGATGGCTAGACTGGTGTTTCCAAAGTGCTTGCGCAGCTCAGTGCCTCTGCAAGCTAAAGGATGCTCAATCATTGCACCACACAAGCAGTGCTTTGAAGACTATCAATGTCCAGTCAACATCGACCTGTGGACCAGCTTTTGGTTCTTTCTTCCCTCACTGAGCGTGTTTGGCTGATCTCAAGAGCCCACCATGAAGCAGAGGAGGTCTCACACAGGTCCACCATCAGCAGAGAAACCTGATTGCAAGTGCTGGCAACAAATGGGCTGTTCCTTCAACCCCAAAGATCCTGACTGAGATTCAGGGTTGATTTGCCCTAGCTTGCTCCTCACAAGCATATAGTGCAGGACTCCACACAGACCCACCTCAGCTTGGAAAAGCCTTCCAGGTGCTCCTATGGGTTATGGTGGCTCTGGTGCACGTGATGGGTGGCACAGGGAGCTTGAAGAGCAGGGTTTAAACATGCAGCATGGTGGGATACAGAGGTTCATCCAACTCAGTCCTCAGGTACTGATGTTCTTCAGCTGGGTGAAGGAGAGAAGGTACCATTAGAACGTGTGTGTCTACCTCTACATGGGGTGAAGCATGGAATCAGACACAAGGAGCAGGTAACAACATGCAGAGTTAATGCAGAGAACAAGCCAAAACTGGAGAAAAAGATAATTGTGTTGATGCAAAACAAACTTTTACAGAAAGCTTCAGCAAAATTGAAGGGAGAAATGAGTTGAGGACAAGCAGAGGTGTTTTCTTTGCCTTAGGACAGTGCGTTTCTCTCCTCCAGCACGGTGTGTGCTATTTCAGGCTTTCATAGCCTCCATTTAGATCCATTTTCAAATTACAAAAAGAAATCCTGATTTTACAAGGCAAAAGTCAAACCTGATGTTATTTGAAATGAGCCAGGATGCCTGAAACAAAGCGTCATTAGGAAGGAAATGAGAATGCAAGATGAAAGGTCTCAGAATCTTCTCCTTCACTTCCTCCAAGAGTGAAGGTTGACCCAGTGCTATGCTCCGCACACCCATGAAACATCACTGGCCACATGTTGTGCTCATGGAAAAGGCTGCATGAACAGCCACACAAAGGCTTTTTTTGAGCACCCATCCCTAGGATGGGATGTGGATGGTGGGACCACCCTGGAGACGGACACCCAAACAACTCCCAGACCCTGCTCCTTGGTCCATATCGTTCTTCCACGCGGTGTCACCTCAACCCAAGCTCAGGTCTACAGGGTCCTCCTGGTGAGTGATGTTGAGTCCCCTTTAGGAAGGACTCAGGGCACCATCTCTGCTTGGTTTTGGGGCAAGCATGGAGGAAGTCACCTATCCCAGAACAGGGACCGCCCCTCTGTGCCCCAGGTCTGGCAGCAGGGAGGGACCCACATCCTTGCAGTGATGCTATCTGCATCTCTCCTTCTCCCGTATTTATCAGGGAGTTCAGTGTGGGAAATCTAATCACCATTTTGGAGCTAATCCGTCTATCAAACCTTTGCAAATCCCTTCACCCAGAAGTTTATTAATATTAGCTCTTCTCAAGCAGAAGTAAATTAAGCGCCTTTACCTCCCGTTTGGCTTTTTGTTCCTCTTCTCCTCACTGCTGTTAATGGGAACAATTCAATTAAGGAACAAATGACTTCCCAATAAAAATCCTTCTTTGCTGCCTCCCTCCTCCTCCTGCTCAAGGACTCAGAATGCTTAAGTGGGGAAATGAGCTCAGCTGGTGGTGCTGATGGAGGCAAGGACAAGCCCCAGCAAGTGCAGCCCCCATGGGCTCTGGACATGGGGCAGAGGGGCTCAGCTGCTCCGAGGGATGGGAACTGCTTGGCTGGGAATATCCTGGGCTGGGAACAACATTTTGGGCCTCATGATTTGCTAGGGGAAGGTGTCCCATCGCCAGCATGGCTTGTGCCAGTGTCCAGTTGATGCCATCCCACTTGGGCACAATGGTTCGTGGAGAGGAGAACCATTGAAGGCTGCAAGTGATACCACTAGGGAAAGGGGATAAAACCAGCAACAAGGCTTGAAAATAGAAACACAAGCTATGGGTGTAGTTTGCACCTTACACCCAAGGGGTCTCAAAGGTGCGTAAACCCAGTTCCAAGAGGTCCAAGCCTGCCTTTGCTGACTTCATCTCCAAGCATCATGCTACAACAGGCACTGTCCCCACCAAGCAGCGCTGGAAGAGGAGGCTCAGCAGTGCTGCCTCTCAGCTCAGCTCCATCACAAAGGCCACAGACCCTCCCTGTTGTCAGAAAGGATTTGTTCAGTGCTGCATGCTCCCTCCTCCAACTCCTGCAGCAACAGAGCAGCTCTTCCCTTAAACCTGCGGTTGGCCCGGGAAAGGAGGTTGCAGCTCTCTGTCCAGCCCAGTTTGGCTTGTATCTCTGCATCAGCGGCAGGAGTGCGTGATGGACCAGAAACGCTCAGCCGTGGCTGAGGTGCCACCTGCAAGGAGAAGACACATGTGAGCGGGGACAGGGAGCACATCTGGAGCACAGAAAATGCATCAACTTAGGAAAGGTGGCTCAGGAGGCACATTAAACACCAGCTCCCCACAGCTCCCGCTGAAGTTGCAGGGCAGCCGTGCTCTGACGTTCTCTACTTGCACTTCACCCGAGGGGCTGCCTGGAGATGCAGCAGTAATGACCATCCCCATACTTTCCCATTTTCCCAGGGTTTTCCTTCTAATATATCCCACTGATATTTGACGTTGATGCTTCCCTGCCTTGCCCAGGGATGTGTGGAACAGCATCCCTCTGCTCTGCTCGCCGCCAAGGGAGGGTGAGAGATGAGCACCCAGCCTTGCTGATAGCCATGTTTCAGTGGTGGGAGAAGTGATACAAGAATCCCTCTGGGAAGTAACGTGCTACTGGAATGTCAGCAGCAGTTATTGTAACAGGAGAGGCGTGTTCGTCGGGCTGAGGACAGTTCATGTCAGGACAGACCCTGTGGCTGTTTGACAAGAGCATTTCGACCCAAGCTAACCTCCAGCCTCAGGGTCAGGGCTGGTGGCCCCACACCCTTCCTGGGTGCTAGCAGGGGGACAGAGATGCCACTGCCAGCAAGGATAGGGCTGTGGGATGCTCTGACAGGGTCACATCTCCCCAGCTGACCTATCTTTAAGCAGAAAGGATGGCAGAGCCACACAGCTCCACATTCAGTTCAGTCTCGCTGCCCTGGGACCACACCTCAGAGCTGCTAGAAAGCCTCCAAGACAGTGCTGCAGCAACGGCAGAGCTGCTGTGGAAAGGTTCCCAGCAAAGCGGACTGAGCATACCCACCGTGAAGATGGGTTCATTCCCCATCTCTGGGTCTTTAGCTTCCTCTGGAGACACGTTCATAATGATCACATCACCAGCTTCTGGGTCTCCTCCAGGCTCATGCTCCTTCCAGATCCTTAACTTTGGTCCCTGGAGTTACCTGCACACAGAGGAATTCCATCTTTATTCCATCACATTTGCCATATGCTATCTGTGCACCCAGCAAGTGGTGTCTCACCTTGGTGTAGTTGAGGTGATGGAGCAGCAAGTGAGCTCATCCAGGCACATCTGCACAGGGACCATCACCTGAAGAACAATAAAAGCATAAGATAGCATCCTCAGGGGGACAGGAAAGGGAATTCTGAGGCTGAAAACAGTTTAAAAGCCCCAAAGATAAATCTCTCTGCATCATTTGCTTCTCCCATACAAGGGAAAGATGCCAAACTGCTCTACAGGGCATGTAATACAGCCAACAGCACTGCTTTCCCCCTCCCTGGCTTCACTGAAGGGATGGCTGCTCATTAACGAGTGGCACTAATTAAGAGAAATGAAGCTAATTTACAAGAACAGACTGAAGAGCCTCCCCCTGCTTCCCTTTGCACCTCCAAGCAGCTATTCAGGAGGTGAACCAGCCACCAGAGCACACTGAGGTAGCAAATCCTGGCCGCAAGTACATCCCACCTAGGATGAAGCAGCTCCTCTGGGGCCCACAGGCACTTGCAGACCCGGATCACAGGAGCTTCAGCAGAAACCAGCCTTTGTTTTACTGACACCATCACAGAAGAGCACAGTTGAAAGCCTTGCCAAGCCTTGACGTGCTGCCTTTGATTTCTGCAAAACAAAATGATGGTTTCACAAAGAAATTCATTTCTTTTTAACAAGGAGATGCTTGTCAGGTCCGCTGACATCTGCTGACCCAAAATGGAAACACAAAGAAAAGAGGTTTTCCCCAAAATAAGAGATTCAGTTCACATTGACCCAAATTTGAAGGGTTTTATTATTAGTTTTGACTCCAAGTGATGAATGGAAGAAGCAGCCACTCTCCTATCACCAGGGAACATCTAACTGATGTTGTCAAGCATTATCAGTAGCAATAGGACAAGGGTTGATGGATTTAAACTGAAACAGGGAAAGTTCAGGTTGGAGATAAGGAAGAAGCTCTTCCCTATGAGGGGGCTGAGGCGCTGGCACAGGGTGCCCAGGAAAGCTGTGGCTGCCCCGTCCCTGGCAGTGTTCAAGGCCAGGTTGGACAGAGCCTTGGGCAACATGGTTTACTGTGAGGCAACCCTGCCCATGGCAGGGGGTTGCAACTGGATGACCTTAAGGTCCTTCCCAACTCAAAGCATTCAGTGATTCTATGAGAAGAGGAACATTATAAAACATCCAGATGGGATCACGATTCCCAGATGTGGAAGCCTGCAAACAGCAGAACAAGACCATGGAGATGTTCTTCCTGAACATCTGGCATGTCCTGGCATGGGGATGCTGGATGCTGAATCATGACCAGATGCTTAAAAGCCCTTCAGAACCTTTTCTCCACAAGCTGGTGAAACCCACTGTGTCCTCCAGAGCATCCTGTAGCAAGAAGTCCACAAGTGAACATCCCATTTCAATGAAATAGCATGAAAAAAAACAGGTGATCTGGGATCTTTAATTAATTTCAAAGCTATAAACCAAGTTACATAGGACAAGCTTGGCCTTGGACCTGCCAGGGAGTTTGGTAAGACCCAGCTTGCAGATGCAAATAGGTAAGGAGGAGAGAACTGAACCACCACCGGTTCCTTGAAGCTCTAGATTTCACCTTTAATGTATTTCAGCGCATGATTCAAGCACATTATCTGCATGAAATGCTGCATTAGCATCAAAATGAGGGGAGTTCTGTTCAATATATTAAAGTGTCTCTGATGGGTTTGAAGGTAGCTTAGTGCAAGAGAGGCATTAAGGAAGTAAATGCCACATTTGTATTCAAAAGAGCTTTCTTTTTTTTCCTTTAAAGCCATTGATGTAAGAAGTGGTGCTTAAGACCGGCTTATAAAAGCAAGAGTGCATCTTTGCTATGAGACAAAAAGCTGTGTTGATGGTGAATGGTAAAAGAAAGCAAATAGCCCATTTAGAAGATGTATTTCTTGAGGGGGTTGACATAGGAGAGGGAGTAGGGAGAGACAGAGCCTTTGGGTGGCATCAGCGCCTAGAACCATATTTTACCCTGAATATGTCCCCAGGATGCCTTTGTTTGATTCATGCCTGGAATTAGAAGTGTTTTTTCCAGGCTGGCCACCCCCACCATCATTTTTCCTGGAAAATAAATAGGATTTATTGACCCAAGTGCCTGGCAAACACCCAGTTTTCCCCTTTCTGTGAAATTTCAAGGAGAAAATAGAAAAGGTCTATTTAGGCTTTTCTTAATGTATTTTTTTAGTGAGGATGGCTTTCTGCTTGACAAAGCAGCTTCAGATTGCTCATTTCAACATCAGAAGTTCAAGTCCTGTCAAAGGAAATGGGACCAATGTATCTGCTGGGACAGTTTCAATGGACTTGTTCACCAAGACATGCAAGAAAA
Organism: Psilopsiagon aurifrons; assembly: GCA_025447955.1. Classification (NCBI taxonomy): domain Eukaryota; kingdom Metazoa; phylum Chordata; class Aves; order Psittaciformes; family Psittacidae; genus Psilopsiagon; species Psilopsiagon aurifrons. Next base: position 22,319 of record JAOEHY010040174.1, on the reverse strand, counting down.
AGCCATATTGCTTCAAAATAGTCTTCATATCTTTATGTCTCTCAACTGAAAAAGTCTATTTTGGAGCTGGCTCTGAGAAATGCAAATTTTGACCCCAAAACTCAGACCCTACTCTCGTCCTGTTTAGACCATGATGATTTTTGCTTCCTGTGTTAATGCCTGGCATTAACAAGGGATGTTTTAGCTCAGACCACAGGGATTTCTGCTGAATTTGGGGGATCAGAGTGGTTTAGTTTCCTGCTTTGAAGCTAACACAAACCACACTGAAAGCTCAGGGCGAGCATTAAACTGGCTTCATCCATCTTTGCCATCTCTTAGGGCAATTAATAATCCCTTGTCTTTCCAAATTGAGAAAGTGAGGGGTTATATTAATTGCTTCTGACCACTTAATGAGTCAGGGAGAGACCCTGGGAAGCTCCTCTTCCTGCCTGAAAATCAGCCAGAGGGAAAAATACACTGCTCTTGGCCAAGGTGCATCACTTAGGGAACTACTTATGCCTTGCAGCTGGCGTGGGTGTTATCGCTCCCCAGCCAGGGGGCTGTTGGAGGTCATTTCCCTCGAAACCCAACCTGGGCTTTGGGGTGAATGGAATCAATCAGAATGGTTTCTCCCAGGGGAAAGCTGCTTTCTCACCGGCACTGGGAAGTTTTAGGGGTGTCCCGCCCCGAGCGCAATAGAGCCTGGGTACACAGCAGGACCTCCAGTGACCACACTATCAACCTGTCACTGATGTCATTCCGCTCTGGAAAGCTGTGCCAAGAGGAAAACACACTGAGAAAGAGTTGGACAGCTTGCAAGTCTTAATAAATTAACAGCCTCTTCCTGCCAATGGCACTAAATCACAGCCTGGAGGATGGTCGGCTCTAATCACTCAGCCTCCAGCCTTCCTCCCCGCATCGCACCCTTCCTCCATCACCCTACAAAGCAAAACTGGGTGACTTGGATATCTCAGCACTCCCCACTTTCCACTCAGCTCCTTTAAACGCAAGCTGTCCCAGGGACACCCACTCCATGGAGCTGCCCCCCACCCCCATGAGGATGTTATTTGGAAAAGCATCCCCAAGTTTGCGTGGGCAAACCCTGCTCTGCCCCAAGGATCTCTCACTCCCAACTTCCTTTCCTATTCCAGCTCATTTCCCCCCTCCTCCCTGCAGCAGGTTGTCCTGTCACAGAAGACGGGAAGGAAACAATGCGGAGGAAATTGATAAGCATGGCTTGAAACCCAGAGAAGGGGAACATTTGCCTGGGAGAAGCTGTGATTAGATCCGTGTGTGTGTGTGTCCTTTGCCAGCGCTCCTAAAAATAGAGCTTGGCTGCACAGACTGTCACACGCATGCAGGCATGCTCTCGTTGAGGCTATATTTACCAGTCTCAGACAGCCACATTCCCATATGTGAGCCTACATCCCCCCCAGACTGGCACTCAGGGTTCACATGGCCAGGAAGGGACTACATTGGTGGTGAGGGATGCCCCTGAGCATCCCTGGGGGATTGGGGCACAGGAAGAAACAGGGAAGGGGGCACAAGGGTGGGGAAATACATTTCTGAAAAGTCCTAGAAACCATGTAGAAAAGCAAAGACCTCCATTTGGAGACATGGACATGGGGCAAATATCAGAGGCCACCCAGATGGCTGGAGGGCTCCTGGTTGTACCCAAAAGAAGCAACCCCCAAAATAAATACATATTCCACAACCCTTCCTCCCATATGAGCCCCAAAGCCAGCATTTGGGGCCAGGTTATGAAATCCTGGAATGGTTTGGGTTGAAGGGACCTTAAAGCTCATCCAGTTCCAACCCCTGCCATGAGCAGCTACACCTTCCACTAGAGCAGTTTGCTCCAAGCCCCTTCCAGCCTGGCCTTGAACACTGCCAGGGATGGCATCTCAATCTCCCCATTCAAGTTGAAGCCATTTCCCCTTTGCCTGTCCCTACATGCCCTAGTCAAAAGCCCTTCTCCAGGTTTCTTATAGCCCCTACGTAGGTCCTCCAAGCCTGATATCTGTACAGCACAAATATCCACAGGCCATGAGCTGAAGAAAGTTCACAGCGAGATCCAGCAGTTCTCTGATTCATGAGACCACTGCTTGTGATGCTGAATTCATGGATATGGGCATGAATAGGTTTGGAAGGAGGAAGGTCCCACAGCTGCTTATTGAAGAAAGCAGAAGTGGAGCATGACCTACATCGCCTGCGGGAAAGCAGCACCTCCACCCCAACACGCTGGTTAGCCTCGTGATGAAAGGGACAACATTGAGACAATATTAGTCATCTTCATGCGGTTTCTGAAGAGGACAGTTGAAGACTGAGGTATTATTATCTACATGTGCCTTTGCAGAGGTTGCGTGCAATTAGCATTATTCAGAAATATGCAATTAGCATTACCCAGAGAAAAGTATTGCAGGTGGGAGAATCATCGTTTTTCTTCCCAGAGAAGTTGTTCGGTGCAGAGTTTTCTCAGCTCCAAACATTTGGGGCCAACTGAGAATTAGAACTGTGCCATTTGCCCCTGGAAACAGAGCAGCCTGGAGCAAAGGATGGTTCAGCAACTGCAGCTTTTGTCTAACGGGGGGGTTTTGGAGAAGGCCAGAGTGCTTGCGGATCCAACAGGCACCTACACAACAACATGGCCCAGAGTCACCTGCAGCATCATTCCCTGGTGACCACATCCCCAGCAGCTCTGCTCCCATCCTGCCCAGTGCAAAGCATCTGCCCCAATCCAGCACTGCCTCCAGGAGAATGAGTCTCATCTCCAGATCAAGGACCTGAACCATGGCTTTGGTTGCAAGCCTCACCCTCTGATGCCTCGGGGTGATGCTTGGATGAACCCAGGCTGCAGATGGGTCCCCATGGATGGAGCAGGGCACGGCAGCTCCAAGGATGGGTTCAGTTGTGCAGCCTCTTAGCAAAACCCTCACAGAGAGCAGCAGACACCTTCTGGGACTTGCCTTCATTTTGCCACATAAAGAACCTCTGTTTAATCAGCTGGTCGTTGTATCACCCTGTGAAACGTCATTACCAGAGGGTGAGAGGAGAGCTCCATGCCGTTCTATGAAGAAGCAGGGGTTGGCTTGCTCTGAATGGGCAGGTTTGGGTGTCTGGGCACACAGAGAGCACTTGCACTCACCAACCTCAGAGCACAGAGCTGAAGGTGGCAGCAGAAGAGGCTCTCCAGTGGGGAAAGACCTATGAGGTTCACTGTGCTAAGAGACACTGGGTTTGCTAGCAAGCTGTGGTACCCTCAATCATGCCACTAAACACTAAAAACACCAGCTTTGATCTAGCTTGGTGAGGATCTGAGCTGTATATTGACCATTTGGTAAATTAGGAATATGGGGGTTGTTAAGTGATGACCAGTCCATGAATCCAGCCCTTTCACTATCCTCAGCTGTAAGTTTAGAGCCCTAAACAAGGTCTAGACCTACTCAGACTCTCTCAGCATACCTTTACCACCAGGAGGTGTTCTTCAAATGAGGACTCCAGAGAGTCACTCACTCACAACCACACTGCAAGCACCATGTCTTGCTCCAGGTAGGCCATTTCTCCATCACTGACAATTTGGTACCCACACCCTTAGGGTCTTTGAACTGAGTGTAACTGATCTCTGGAGATGGTAGTGCCCTCAGGAGCAGTCTAAGGCCAGCAAGTGATGTTTCACAGGGCTCTTCAGGCAATATCAAGTGTGTTGAGTGACTGACTTAAAATCCTTGAAGGTACCAGCTGCTTGGACATTGTGAAGTACCCTGATGTACCAGTTGACTTGCAGTGCGATTGTAGAGCACAGCCCAGGAGACATCCCCATATTCATTGCAATGCTGTGGGATCACTCATTACCAAGTCCTTCCCCCATCCTCCTGGCAGACAAGTTAACTACCACCACAACCACAAAGAAACCACTCCACAAGGGCAGACATGGGCTGATGGTCCAGCCAAGAGCAGCAGCCCCGGATGCCCTGCCCCACTTCATCCTCCAAGAGCAGCCAGGGATCATTGCACATTCAGCCCAGCTCACAGGGGCCACCACACAGTCCTGCTCTTCCCTTCAGCAAGAGCCAAGCCCTGCAGAAACACATCCTGTCACGGCAGCACTAGCTCCAAGGCACCCTATGCCAGGTGACTGCTTACCTTGCCAGTGCCCATGTCACTCCATGCTCTCCCCTGCTGCAGCCAAGGGCCTTTAGCAAATGAATCCCATTCCAGTCCAATCTGTTTGAACAAGCTGGGCTCCTCGATGTCACTGGCAATGGCGGCAGATGAGAAAGGGCTGCATGGAAAACACCTGCCCATGGCCCAGAAATGCTTGTAAAATGCAAGCAGGCTGCCTGGGTGCACTGAAAATACCTGGAAGTAGCAAGTGTGTCATTGCATCCATCAGTGGTGAACCAGTACCAGCTGCCAAAACATCATAGCAGCCTCAAGAAAGGTGCCAAGGAGCCCAGTACCTAACATCAAGGTCATGAAGACTTTGCAAAGGCTGGAGGCTGAGGGTAAAGGGTGGCTGCAGCAGACAGAGGCCAGAGGCAAGCACCAGGATGAGCTCACCCCTGCTGCAAGAGATGCTGTTCAGAAGCAAGCAGCCCCAGGCTGGGCAGGCACTCACTTGGTTGCATGCAGATGGCTCCACAGCCATCCTCAGGACCGGTAAACCCCTTCATTTCCCCAGCAAGAGCATCACTTAAGCACAAGCCACAAGCAAAGCCACAAGTGGGCTCTGGAGCTAATGCACAAATTATATTTGAGCAGCACTTCTCCCCAGCGCCACTCTGCAATACAGGGAAATTGCTGTAATAAAATCAGCCTCTCCACATGCAAAAGGCAGCAGGAGTGGCAGGATGGAGCAGGGGCCTCACAGCCAGGCCAGCAGCAGGGCGGCCCTTTGGGAGGGGATTACACAGCATCATTCACCTCCAAGTACAAGGTGATGCTCCCCCAGGCCGATGACCAGGACAAGGCTTTCCCACCACCACTGCTGGGACACGAAGATGCAAAACTCTCTGGACAGGAAGACCCCAAGGGTTAGGAATCCGTGCTATGAACAGCCATGGGGTTCTGGTCCTGTTCTGGCCTCCCCCAGGACGCAGTGACCACAGTTTCCTCCTTAGGCTCTTCCTATTGTGAACTTTATAAACCTGAGGGTAAGTATCCGATGATGCAGGTCATACTTAAAGCTCTATAGTCACAGATGGAGCATCTGCAACTAGTGGCAAACCAGCACCAAGCCCAGACTCACTGAGTATAACAGGAGAAACTCTCTGCAGGGCCCTTCATGTGGAACCCAGGCACTCCAAAGCAGGGTTGTCACAGTAAGTTATTTAGAAGTGATTAATAGAAAAAGGATTATTCATGCAAAGTATTAGAAGAACAGTTCCCCAGAGCAGAGTGCACTGCTGGTGACACTCAGCATCCACTTCTTCAGGTGTAAAACCTGCTTGAAACAAGCTGTTCCAGCCAAGATCCCAAGACAAGAAGGTGCAGGAGAAGACACCTCAGCTACCTGCCCTTGGATGGCCACAGAGCTGCACTGCTGACCACCGTCCCCAGCCACAGAAGACACAAATCACCATGATTATTCTATACACACATCCCAGTCTGGAGCATCATCACCCCAAATACCATCAGTAGCTGGGTAGAAATGAGAGAGCAACCCCTGGAAAAATAGCAGGTCTGGGGCTGCCAGCCAGCCACAAGCATCTACACCCCCAGGGTTAGGAGAAAGATACAGAAGCCCCCAAACCAGCCCCCAAAGCCCCATATTTGTCTATTTTTTTCTGCTTCACATATGAGCACCACAGCTGCGAGGCCAAAAATCAGCTCCTGTCCTGGTTGCTGCTGCTTCCAGCAATGCTTAATCTGAAGGAAGCAAAGGGGAGGATCAAACGGCATCATGTTAAGAGGGAAGCCCCAGCTCCTCTCCACCCTGCTCTCTGCTCCTGTTGCTGTGCAACCCCCCTGGTTTGGGAAGTGCTCTGCTATCACAGCTGAGAGTCAGAGATGCTGGGAGGATGCAGAGGGCGGCTGCAGCAGCTCTCCCACTCCCAGTAACTTCCCAGTAGCCCAGCAAGGGAGTACCAAGCCCTTCTACATGCCCAATAATAACCCATCCTTACATCATGCTGGGATATTCACCTCTGGATCCAAACAAGGGCTGGAAAACACAGCATGAAGAGGCTCTCAGGCCACAAAAAGCCCAACGTTTTAGCAGTCTACAGAGACTCAAGCAGTGGGGAGAGACAAACACAGCCAGGGCTTGGCAGAGCAGAGCTACAAGAGCAACCAAAGGCAAACCCATCCTCTGCTCAGCCCCAGAGGGTACAGGGTGAGGTCAGCCCTTTGCCCCATGGCAAGGCAAGGCCAGAAAAATTCTGCAGGACTTGACACATGGAGAATCTCCTGGGGAAGCAAGTCACCTGGAAACCCAGGCACAAGTAGAACCACCGAATGGTTTGGGTTGAAGGGACCTTAAAGCTCCTCCAGTTCCAACCCCTGCCCCGGGCAGGGACACCTTCCATAGAGCAGTTGCTCCGAGCCCCTGTGTCCAACCTGGCCTTGAGCACTGCAGGGATGGGGCAGCCACAGCTTCTCTGGGCACCCTGTGCCAGCGCCTCAGCACCATCACTGGGAAGAACTTCTGCCTTATATTCACCTTATATCCACCAGGTCCTGCAAGAAGTGTCAGGGAACTGGGCTCTCAACCTCTGATACAAGCCCAGAGCATAAAAAGAGGAGACAGTTTTCATAGCAGAGGGACCATTCAAAGCTGTTTTGCTTTCGTGGTGGATCCTCCGCCCCGCTCATGCTTCCAAACTCATGAGCCGCCATCGGATTCTTCCCTGCCAGCAGGATTGCTAATTCTGCACATCCCAAAATAAGATTTGCCAAGCAGCATCCTCGCTGTGATTAAAACAATATCGGGCACTAAAAATACACAGCTCCTGGGGGAATCCTGCCTGCCCGAGACAACAAACTGGTTAAGACAGCAAGGAGGAGCTTCTTTCTGATTAAAGGCAAAGCAAGCACATTCTCCACAATAGGGAGGCCAGGAGGGATGAAAGGCGGTGAGGGGAAAACTGAGGATGAGGGAAGGACAAAAAGACAGTGGAAGAGGTTTACTCAAGCATGAAATACCTATGGTGAGAGAGCCAGGGCTGGGCAATGGGTAGTGAACATCTGGTGATGAGGCCCTACACCTGGAGATGATTCCAAGTATCATCAGGGTACCCTCCTGCCTTCAGGAACTTCTTTCACAGGTCAAATCATCTTCCCACATTAGTTGCACTGCTAACAGCTCCTGCCAGCTAACAGACAAAGTGTCTGTGTGTAAGTGGATCAAGGCATCAAGGCAAGTATTTGCATTTTTATTCCATCATCTAGCAAATGAATTATCAGGCAATACCTTCTCCTAGCCCTCAGGAGCGAGGAAACACCCCAAAGAGCATCTCCCATCATGGAGGCTTTACACATTCGTCAGTCCATCCATCCATCATTCGTCCATTCTCTCCTAATTTCCAACATAAATATATTCCCCATTGGGTTTTACCCATTTGTTCTTGTGCCAATATTGTCTTTCAGCTTAACCTCTCCCCAGTCCCTTGGTCCTCTTCCTCCCCAGGGCATTGCCCAATGCCTGTAGGCTCTACAACCCAACACTGTGTTTCTGGGCCAGTGCAACTCAAGAGCTGCAAAGCCCTGGGCCCTTCCCCAGCTAAATACTAAATAATCACTTCTGTGGTCCTATGAGTAGCATGGCTGACAGCCAGCGTCACACCACTGAGCACTTCTAATGGAGATCAGCCTCTGATGGATGTCCCATCACCTTCAACAGCCCGGACCACAGCAAGAACCTTCCTGGTAGATGCTGGGGCAGGTCCCTGCAGAGCAGCCCCACAGCGAGCTCTAGTTTTGAACTCAGCCTGCTTGCTGCTCCCTTTGATCTCCCCTTCATTAGTCTTTCTCCTTTGCTTTCAAACATAATTAATACTTCCCTGATCAAAAGCCCCAGCACAAGGAGAGCTTTAACAACTCCTATTTCACGGTGTGTTCCTATTAAAGCAGAGCTCAGGCAGAGGGGAGGAATGAGACCTCATTTGGAGCCTCAAAACTGCAACAGTTCCCCCTCCCTCTGCCCCATCCCCAGGCTCTTACTGCCAGGACCAGCAGTGGAGTCAGAACATGCCATGTCTCACTTCTTCCCAGCACCCAGCCACTCCAGCACAGGATCTCCAGGGGACACAGGACCTACATGGGGGCTGCTTGGGGTCTGGCCAAATGCCCACCTAAACCAGCAGCAGCACCCAGAGAAGAGGACCAGGGCTTCGCCCTTACCCACCTCATCCCCAGGCTGGTGGAGGACTGTGCTGTGTATACCCTTCACTGGATTTCTATATTCAGCCCTGACCTGCCCCAGGTCTTACCACTCGCCATCAAATTCCAGCCCAAGCTTTGAGCACCCCTCATCCCCTCCCAAAAGCCATATAAACTTAACAGCATTGTTGCTGGGTCACTTGACCCACTATCAGATAATCCAAGAACTGCATGGTCAAAGCCCCCCAGTTTAACCTCCTCCACTGCCACAAACCCCCTGCAGATATCCCATAAGGTCTCAACTGGCTCATGGGACTGTGGAAAGCAGCCACATCTGCTGGGACTGGGGTAGTAGCACAGGGCAGGAGGTGGTTTCTGAGGTGATTAAGAGCATCAGGCACCCACAAAGCCCAGCTTGGTCCCTCCATCCCAGTGCAGACCCTCCATGGACCATTAGATGCTGCTTGCAAGGGGCACAAAGCATTTGTGATGTCTCTTCTGCCAGCCAAATGCCTCTCACTGACCAAAACCATCCAGGATCAGCCAGAGCCAAGCTGCAGCCCAAGGCATCAAGAGGAAAGGTAGATCCAACCCCAGCCTTTACTATGCACCAAGGGCCTTCAGAGCTGGGGCAGGAGACGCTGATAAGACTTTCTCAGTCAATGAGCAGTTTAAGTTTGCTGAGAGGAAGAGAAATCAAATCCAACACCCATGTTGAGCCTTGGCCAGATACATCTGGATGTTGCTAGAAGTCCATTGCTCACATATGCATCCCCACAGCATCCTTCTCCCCTCCTGCTTCCCCTCCAACCAAAGACAAAAGGAAAAAGACATTTTCTACATCAAGGGCTGGCTTTTTGGGGCTCACCAGACCTTTGCTAACCTGCTCATGTCCTTTTGCATCAGCCAGGACAGCAGCATATCCCCATGCAGGGACCTGCTGACACTGGCGCCAAGGTCACTACACCCAGGTGACATTGCCCAGCAGGCACATCCAAGGGGTTGGCTTTGCTCCCTGGCACCCGCAGCTTGGCCAGACCTTGCAGAGTCACAGAAGGTGACATTTTCCACAGAATCTAACATGCCCTGATAAAAAGCCAGCTAAAACCCCTCCTGTCTGCACACATCCCTGCTGGGAAACAGTGCTCTGCTGGAGCAGGCTGTTTGTACTGGCATTTACTAGGGGGAAGGAAAGGGAACACACTCCTTCCCAAGGTAGGATCCACACGAAAAGACTTTTCTTCCTTTGAAAAGTCATTTGATTGGGTTCTTTCTGTTATCTGTGTGCTGTGGCAAGCACAGTGATACACATCTATTCAAAGGCAAAAGAAGAACACAACGCTCTGATCCACTCGGACAACCCCAACTGCCCCCCTCCATCATCACCGTTCAGCTTTCCTCCCGCTGAAAACACTGGCTTTTATTCCACTTACAAACAAGAAGGAAGCGGAGCAGCCAAACATCCCATGATGTCAAGTCCTGGCAACCCTCAGGCATTTGGGGGATGAGCCTCTGCCCCCTAAAAGCATGGCTTTTTCCTCCTTTTCATCATTAAAGCAAGGAGGAGGACGCATGCTTCAGGGTAAAAACCATTGCATAGCATGAAGCTACTTCCATCAGGAAAGGCACAAAACAAAACCCAATTTCAAGTTGCTTTCACGTTCCTCCTGCTTAAAGCTGCTGCCACAGACACAAATCGTAGTCCCCCACTTGGGCAGGCCTGGAACTGGAAAGTAGTGCTTCAGAGAAAAGGTTTTATTTGCTTTGCCTTAGTCTTGTGCTGATAACATAAGAGGGTGGGAATGGAGTAATATTCCACCTTTGGGAATTGCCTGGGGATCTGGCTGCCCAACTCTTGTTGCTCCTGTGGCTGGAGGAAGGGGCTCAACACGGCTGGTCCTTCCATACAGAGCAGGGAAGGAGCAAATTAAGTGAGCTAAAGGAGATGCAGTGCAAAAAAGCCCCAAAGCATGGGAACAAATAGAGCACAGAGGACACTCGGTGCACGCTGCAGCCTAGGAACATGAGGTTCTGCTCCCCCCTCCTGCAATGCAAGGATCCATGCCCAGGGATCTCCAGCTCAACCCAGCAGCCAGAACGTGCACTCAGCCTTTCTGCAAGCGCAGGATTAGGGACATGGATTATTCCTTTGGCTGGTTGGCTGTTGGTGCATCCCTTAGGATGCTGCTCCATAACTCAGATCCCAGCCAATCCCAAGCTCCAGCTGCTCCCCCCCAGCCAAGCTCCATTTCCTTCCAGCAGCAAATGTCTTCTACTACTTAAAAGCCATTCTAATATCACTTCAAAATAACTCAGAGTTACTCTCAATGTCTTTATCAACAAAGAAATGCCCTCTCTCAGAGCCCTAGATAGCTGTCCCCATGCAGAGAAGCCTGTTCCGCATCTGTCCCAGGCAAATCCGAGCCTGCAGCTGGCTGAAGGAATCCATCCAGCCCTGAACACCATCAGGAAGCATTAAAAGGAAAAAAGTCAGGAAAAACCTGACACAAACCAGGTTTATGCACCCAACAGCAAACCTGGGGAATATTGAAGCAAAATTGAGTCCAGGACATCAGGAGAGGCTCATTTGATTTCAATTCTTTCACATTTATTTCTTGCTGTCCCACTGTGGCTTCCCAGAACATGGAATGTGTAACCTCAGGATAAACGTCCTCTAACAGATGCACAGAGACAGGGACACAGGGAATTATCATCAGAGTCAGCACTTCAGGCACTAAGCTATGGAGGTTGTGGAGCCTGGGACACTTTTTTCCCCCTTCTCCATTGTTTTCCAGTGGGATGACATACCTTCTCCAAGCTATTTTTAAGACCTTGTGACTTGTTTCATCTCAGGACAGATGCTGATCCCAGGAGCCAGGGGTAATTCCTGCACAGCATCATTATTCCAGGCGAGATGGCACAGCTTTGGCTGGTCACCTTCTGTACATGCTGAAACAGTTGCTAAAAATACCCCATTTGGGGTGTTTTTGTAACAGAACCAAGGGAGCTGGAAAGAAAAAGGGAAAAATGTCCCAGTTTGTCTTTCCTGATGCATTTCCTCACCCCTGCACTCACCAGAGGACATTGCTGGGGACAAACAGCCCCATTTGTCCTTCTCAGACTCTCTCATGTTGGAAGCCATCACCAGAGCAGAGGGGTTTAGCCTGTTTTGGATAGCAGAGACCTCCAGAACTGCCCCTGTCTCGGGGGACCTCTTCTCAGGAGACCCCTTTGAGCCCTGAAGTACCTCTCTCTGGATGTGGTGTCCCGCATGCCTCTATGGTATCCATAGGGGCAAGGTGCAGGAGACATCCCAGGCTTTGACCTCCAGGGTTGCTGTACCAGAAGGAAGGGCAGAATGTCCAGGTTGTGCCCCTCCAGCAGATGCAATGCTCTGAGGAGCGGATATCACACCAAGATGCAGGTCCCACTCATAGCCCCTGTGGGTTTATGGGGTGCTGTGCCCTCAGACACAACAGAAAGCTTCCCAACTCCAGCTTCAAAGCCTCAATACATACTGGAGAGCACATCCCAGAGACATCACAGGGCACCAGCCAGTAGTTTGACACACAAGGGTTAATTCTGCATGACTTCCACCATCTGGAGAGCTGGTGCTTGGCTTTCCCTGTGCAGGAGTGGAACAGGGCACTACCAGGATGGGGAAGAGCATCCTCCAGATGCAACAGCAGCACCGACACCTTCCAGCGCGCCAGCAGCACATCACCCCCAGAGCTGAAGCTGAACCACAGCCATTGCTGGGGATGATGTGAGCACACACGTGTATAACGCTACACACACCCCACTGGCTCAGACACTCCAGCAACATATCCCCACCTCACCCAAACACACACAGCATCCACCCTCGCTCCTGCCCACTCTCCCACAGCGCTGCTTAAACAAACCATTCCAGTTTTCTCAGGAGCTTTAAGGGAAGCAGTACATAGATACAGCAGTTGCTTCCACACTGAAGCACTCAGCTCTTACCAAAGGGAAGGAGCAAAGAGATGTGTAATCCAAGCCTTGGAAAGGCTGAAGCCAGGTAAGAAGAGTGATGCTGCCTGAAGTCTCAGGCATCACACACACACACACACACCCCCCTCATCTCTGAAGCAAAGAAGGGTCCAGGGAAATTTCTCTAATCCTTTCCAAGTTGAGGATTTAAATCCATGGTGCTTTCATCAAGTGTAGTCCAGCTCACAAGGACAAACAGAACCCCTCTGAACACATTGACAAGAGCAGAGTCAAGCACGTCGGAGGTTAGGAGCATTTCTTCATGGTGTCCTATCCACAGCCTATCCCTTACAGGACCTTTAAATCAGTCACAGAGTAGTTATGTCTGGATTCCCCAGTGCTCGGAAGCATGCGGCTGTATTCTGTCCAGCTTGTCCCAAAAGGCTCCTAAAGAGAGACCACCAAAGCTGGATAATTCTGAAAGCTATAACAGGGAAGCACCTGGGAAGGTCCTCAGGCAGACACAGCCCACTGGAATATCCCATACCCTACAGACACCCCCTTTCTTCTTGGAGGGATGGGGAATTCCTCCTTCACACCATTCCTGGGGAGCAAGCAATTCACACAGCCCCAGAAACACCAGCTTTTGCTTTGAATCCAACAGACAAGGGTAACCACAGCCACTTGAGGCCCAAGACACAACAGCAGATGGTAGGAAGGACCTGCTGGTGGAAGAGTTGTAAACCCCAGGCAAGCAGCAGTGTGAAGGACAAGGGATTGAAACCTAAAGCCCATTTTTCTCATTCCCCAGTTGAGCTGGGAAGTGGAGATAGCTCCTCCCTCCACTTCATTTCCTAAGCTCTTGGGGTGATCCAAAACTCTGGAAACTCCAAACCTCTGTAGGCTACAAAGCCCTTTCGACCAGGGTGACACATGGATGGTTCCTCACCAAACCAAACCCAGCACAGCCCTGCCTGCATTTCCCTGCATTTCTTCCAATGGGCTGAGGAGATGTTCCTTGCCACAGACCTTAGTTGGGAGCATCCCCCAGGGCAGGGGACACCCAAATGAGCACTGCTTCATGGAAGAAGGAAAGAAAACATCAACTGAAGGAGGAACTGCAAAAAAGCAGGAAGATGAAGCAGAAAATGTGAAGCCCTTCAAAGTCATCTCCTAGAGGTTGGAAGGAACACTGCCTTCATTTCATCATCTGTGAAAACCCATTAGCATCTTGCTAAAGTCCATTTAAATATTCATCTGGAGGATATTTAATGCTAAACTGCTGCCAAACGTGAAGAGCCACATTGAGACCCGCTGGTGGCAGTCGCCTCCCGCTGGGGTTAGCAGAGGTGACAGCAGCACAGCAAGAGCCAAGGGAAGGGACAAGCAATGCAAGGAGCCCCTTGCCAACGTCAGGGGAATGAAATCCAGAGCAAAGCTTGGCTGGGTTTCCAGCCTGGTTGCACCTGTGGGTCCACACAGCACAACATGCTAGCATCAAAACGTGCAGGGAAGAGTTTTTCCAGGCTCACAGTCCAAAGCCAAAAGGGATGCACAAGCTCTTTCCTCCACCCAGAAGATTTTAGGGGCAATTCTTGGCTTCTTCTACCCCCACAAAAGCACCAGGGCTGTTTATTTAACAAGCCCTAGGTCTGCCATGGGGGGGAATTAGAAGGCAAGTGGCCTCTGTTTAACAAAAGACATTATTAGCATCCCAACTTGAGCTTTGCCAGTGTCTATAAATACAAGCCAGCAGTGACTCAGCAAAGCTGTAGCTGTTTCCCTCCCCAGTTTCCCAGGTTGTTGCATCTTGAGGTGTGCGTGTGTGCATGGTCCTGGCTCCCGGGATGCTGCACAGGTCGCCATGGCAACCCAACGCTGCCAAAACCCATCCCTACTCCAGGAGAATCCTGCACTAAATGTCCCCCCTCAGCACCAGGGAAACCCCAAGAAGATACAGGAGCAGGTTGTGGCATAAACGGGCAGCACAAGGAGAAGGAAAAGGTGGGTTTGGGCTTTTATTAAGCTATTCCTGGTCTTTAAAACACCCTGGGTAGCAGGGAAGATTCTCTGTTGCCTCATATGAGGCCATGCCTATCACTTTGCTTGAATCCACACTCAGCCCAGGGGCATAACATCATGCTTTATATTCTTTTTAACTATTAAGGTTACCTCTGCAAGGGAAATCAAGGGAGATGACATGAAAAAGCACATTATTGCATGGGTTTCCCACCATCCTGGTCAGCTCTGCCTATTGCTAATCAATCCTGCCATGAAACCAAGGAAATTTAATACATCTGCCCCCCAAAAAGATCAACACCAGTAACATTTGGTGTTTCTAACAGCCTTTCACACATCACATTAGCAGACTCACCCAGCCCCAAGGCACAAACCCTTCCTTGTTACCCAGCTTAACAGGTTTTCATTTGCAGATTCACAGTGCTAAGCAGGCCCCTGGAGCAGAGACAGCCCAAGTTTTCCAGGGAAACAAGAAAATCAGCCCAAAAAATGCCACAAAATGCCTGGCAACCCCCAAATTTCCATGTCTTGGTCCAAGTTTCAGAGGGTTGTTTGTGCCTGAGGGATGCCAGCACTCTTACTGCAGCATTTGAACAAGACACTGCCACGGGAAAGGAGATTTGCGTTTGGAAACTCCCTGTGATTCTGCTTTTCCATTCCTACTGCAAAAAAACAGGATTTAGTTTGAAAGCAATTTTGTTTGGAATTTCTGTTTTGGCTTCCTTGCAAATCACAATTGGAACAGCACAGGATGGCTCAGACCCTCCTGGACCGGACACCACAGGGATGGGCACTGCTGGGCGAGATGGGAGCAGCAATCAGCGCCATTGATATTAGTATTTCCAAGTAGCAGCTTCTGATCAACTGTATCCTGGGCTGCAACAAAAGGAGCGTGAGCAGCAGGTGAAGGAGGTGATCCTGTCCCTCTGCTCTCCTGAGACCCCACTTGCAGCACTGTGTGCAGTTCTGGTGTTCTCAACATAAGAAAGACATGGAACTGTTGGAGCAAATCCAGAGGAGGACACAGGATGAGCAGGGGCCGGAGCACCTCCCGTATGGAGACAGGCTGAGAACATTGTGGCTGTTCAGCCTGGAGAAGAGAAGGCTGCATGGAGACCTCAGAGCAGCTTCCAGTGGCTGAAGGGGGCTACAAGGAAGCTGGAGAGGGACTCTTCATCAGGGACTGCAGTGATAAGACAAGGGGTAATGAGTTCAAACTGAAACAGAGCAAATTCAGGTCGGATCTTAGGCAGAAGTTCTTCCCCGTGAGGGTGCCCAGAGAAGCTGTGGCTGCCCCATCCCTGGCAGTGTTCAAGGCCACTTTGGACAAAGTCATGGGTGACATGCTCCAGTGTGAGGTGTCCCTGCCCACGGCAGAGGGCTGGAGCTGGATGAGCTCAAGGTCCTTTCCAACCCAAACCATTCTATGATTAAGGAGGAAGTGGTGACCAAAACAAGCAGAGCTTGTCCCCATCCCTAGTCCTGCTCCAGAAACAGCTGCATCCCCATGCCCACAGCCACTCACTGCACCACTGCCCTCCATGGCCAGAGGTCCCCGATTAATTATTTATCATTGCACATCATAAATCGTGATGAATTTGAAATAGAAGCCTGCCCATGCAACATGAGCAAGGTCACCTTTCCCCTGCTAGGGAAAAGAGCTCTCATGCTCCAGGATCAACAGCGAGATAGCAGCCCAGCAGGAAAGGATGCTGTAATTACATCCAGCCCTTTTTGTGGTCACGTTCAGCAACTGGAGAGTCGGTGTCCCAGCACCACAATGATCCAAACAAGCAAGGTCTGAGTAGGGTTTGGGGTGATGTTATTAGGGAGCATTGAATCCTTAAACCCAGGTCATCTCCAGAAGCATCACTGTGGCCAGCGCCACTGGTCCAAGGGATGCTCAACTGGCTCATGCAGAACTCAGCCCTGCAAATCCAACTTGGATCTTGGAGACCCCCTAAATAATTTGGGTGTCTTCAAAGACAACAAGGCAGCACCTTCCTAAACCTGCTGATTTCATCCTTCCTATTCTTGTCCTCTCCCCAGCCTGGCCATTCATCTCTGAGCCCTCACCAGCACAGCTCTGTCCCCACAGATCTACAGAAGATGGATGAGAGCCAGAAACTCAGAGAAGGTCATGGACAAGGCTTTTATAAATGTAAATGAAGCCCAAGGAGATGGCCTAATCCTGCAGGCAGCACTCTGCAACAAGCAGAAATGAGATTAGCACAAGGTCCCCTTGGCGTAGGTCTGGCTGATCTGCTTGGTATTCTCCTTGAAAAGGGTATCCCCAAGGAGAGGACTGATCCCAGAGCTCTCAGGGACATCTCCTGCCTCAGCACCATCCTACTCAGGTATAATCATCCTGCCAGGTGTCAAATGAAAGTGAAGGTGGCAAAATGATGCCATTTGGGGCCAAATCAGCATTTCATTCACAGAACATCATTGCTGATGCTGCATCCCTCAAAGGGAAAGTGCAAGGGAAGCTGGAAAACCCTCTTCCAAAGCTTTGGGGAGAAGCTTATTTTAGCTTTCTGCATTTATTTGGGTAGGGTTGGGGCTTTTTTTCCTCCAAAGAGCAGCTGGAAAAATTCACTTTGCTGTCAAGCTCCAGCATTGGCCCACAGCCCATGGTTGCTGCTGGGGCCTCTCCAAGCCTAGGCTTGCTTCATCTCTGGTACCTCCCCAGCTGGGCAGCCCCCCCC
>JAOEHY010040173.1:6819-28954 GCA_025447955.1 Psilopsiagon aurifrons | reverse complement strand
AAGCAGAGACAGGACACCTGACCCAAACTGACCAAAGAGGTATTCCATACCACAGCACGTCATGCCCACTATATAAAGTGGGGGCAGTTACCTGGAAGGGCTAGATCACTGCCCGGGTCGGGCTGGGTATCGGACAGTGGGTGGTGAGCGGTTGTATTCTCTTCCCTTGTTACTTCCCTTATCATTATTATTATTATTGGTGGTAGCAGCAGTGGTTTGTGTTATACCTCAGTTACTGGGCTGTTCTTATCTCAACCCCTGGGAGTTACATTCTTTCAATTCTCCTCCCCATCCCTCCGTGAGTGGGGGGAAGAAAAGGGAGGGAGTGAGACAGCGGCTGTGTGGTTCTGACCTACGGTTGGGCTTAAACCACGACAGGAGGCTTCTAGCAATGTGTCCAGCATTTGTGCAGCTGGGTAATTCTTTCCACCACCATCAAGATGCTATTATTAAGTCACACCAGAATGAAATGAGGTAAATGATATTACAAGAAGACAATTGGAATGAGGTTGGCAAATCCAATGCTTACATACAGAAAGTAAAACTAGGTAACACTAGAATGTTTTGGCATGGGATGACAAAGCCGTAAAGGAAAGTGCATTTTTCCAGCATGGTTATATACTTATGAGGGAATGAGCATAAGATATATTCCAGATAAATAAAAACTCTCATAAAGGGAAGAACTCCTTACATCTGAGTCCCAAGAAGCGACACGAAGCATCCATCGTATTAAATATTTCTAGTATGAAACTGAAACAAAAACATTTCCCAGACAACTGCGCCTGCAGTTGTCACATGCGCCTGCAAAGATGCTCATCAGGGCTCTGGTTTACTGGGGGATGAAAGAGATCGCAAAGACAGTCACACATCTGCAATACTGACATTTACTGGTGAACAGAATTTGCTCACAGAAAGATGGAGAACACAATAATGACACTTCATATCTCGATATTTTTGTTTGCTATGGGCTTATCCAATTGCTAAGACATTTTAGATTGGGTTTAGCTGTGTTTATTGATATCTGTAAGAGAAAAATCCTTTAAAACAGACTTTCAGAAGGCACATAAATATGTGCTGAATCTTTTGAGAACAAGACATTAAAATCTTGATGTCTCAAGGATCAAAAATCCGTAAAGAGAACTGAATCACTGACTTCTTTATCCCTCCTTTTTTTGAGTATGTGTAAAGTTTCATCTCCACCACTTCAACGCACAGCTAAAGGGAAAGATAACCCCTTTGTATACACTTTGGTTGGATTACCTGCTTTCTGACAAGCCAGACTCAAATCTCTTCCACACAATAGCTTGGATCACTTCATTTAAAAGAGCTGAGAAATTATACTACCAGAGATGTAAAGTAGGAGAAATGATGAAATACAATTCCCCTTCTGTTAGACTCATTTGAGTGCTAATGTCATGATTTAGGCATTAAAGAATCCAGTGATTTTGTGTTAGTTGTCTTCCCTAGAGCTTCTGCTACAGATGCTGACAGTTATTCCCTGGATTCAGATTTGCAACTAAAGAAGTCAATTCAGACTGGGGTGAATCCACTCAATGCTCTATATAATGTTATTGATCCAGGACATGCCTCCATTCCTCCCTTACAAAAGATTTACTTCAGATCTAGTATTTGAACAGGTTTTAGTCACTTATAAACACTTACTGCTGACTGATCTCTGCAACAAGGCCATGGATTCAAAGATGAATCCAAGAGCCAACTATCTAGAGTGTAAAAGAGTACCTCAAAACCCCACTAAACCATCACCCTGATTACAGTGATTTTGGTACTGATTAGAGTGAAGAACTATGTGTCACTGTAGTTTTAGCCATTTTCAAGGCCAACTTGGACAGGGCTTGGAGCAACTTGGTTTAATGGAAGGTGTCCCTGCCCATGACTGGTTGAGCTTTAAGGTTCCTTCCAAACCAAACCAGTCTGTGATTCTATGAGTCTGTGAAACACATCATTGTTCTCAACATCACTGTATTAAGTCTATAATGATATATGCCAAAATTCACCCCTATCTACAACATGCAAAAGCCAAAGAAAAAATTTACCTTCCAACAAATTATTCCTGATTTTGACCCTACCGAAACAAGATGCTGGAAGTTTGACCAGTGTTGCACCACATCCCTTTTGAACAAGCATAGGCAATAATGGCTCAGAAAAGTTTAGGGCTCTAATTTAAGGAGCCTCCAGTAATCTCTGACCTATCAGGAGTAAGAACTTCCACTGTGAACACATGTGGCACCAACCATAAAGAAGGAGCTTTCAGGGAGACTTATTTAGAGGGTATTAAATACTGTTTAAAATGGGAAGACAGCACAGCAGACACTGCTGCCTAGAAAGCACAACCTCAGCCTCAAATGGGACTGCACAGAAAAGGATCCTGGCAGATACCACAGGCTCATGGTTCACTGACAGCTTTTAATTCCCTGATCCCATATGTGAAAGCACTGGCAGAAATGGCTAAGAAGCAGCATATCATTGACATTGTATTAAGATGCTGCAATATCCTCCAGGACAGAGGCCTGTCAGTGCTGAGGCTCATTTCAGTCTCCCTCCAAGAAGCCCCACAAATTGATGTCTCTGCATCCAGCACCACTGCCAAGGAAACTAGAAGAACACAGCCAACTGTGGAACACGCTGACACTGCGCCAGGAGTCAATACAGAAGTGACTGCTGACAATCTCCATGGTTTATGAGGTGGAAAAGGGTGATCGGGATGCAAAAAGAGAGACAAGAGATTTCCATTTACTACTTGATGTGCACAGGGCATTGCACAGAGCAGTCCATGACATCAGTTGGTAGGTACATCTGAGGTACTACACCCCTGAAAGCAGCAACACGAATGATACCAGACAGAGAAACAGCAACTGTGAGCACAAACAACACAGCTCAGACACAGCTTAAGACAAGAGTGAACACAAAACCAGACAGGACTCAGGGGATAGTCTCTACTCACGGTACAAAGAACTCTTTTTTCACTCAACACTAGAAAAAGCACCATTTCTCTGTGCTCTATTCCTAAGGCAGAGGTTAATCCAAAAAAATTAACCTTTTCCATTTGCTTTCCATACAGAACCTGCACATCCCAACTCCCCAGTGTCCAGGAAGAAAGCACACTGACTGTCTCACACTGGTGCTGCAGGAATCCCAGGTGGCAGCAGCACTTGGTCTATGTTGATTTTTCCACCAACCACTGGACAAGGCAAATTCTGTTCCTGATCAATGGCAACAACAAGTTCTATGCAGAATGCAAACTCTGCCCCTTCCCTCAAGGTGTTCGAAGCCAGGCTGGATGGGGCTTGGAGCAACCTGCTCTAGTAGAAGGTGTCCCTACCTGTGGCAGGGGCTTGGAACTGGATAAGCTTTAAGGTCCCTTCCAACCCAAACCAGTCTGGGATTCTGTTATTTGCTCTCAGAGCACTAAGTAATCAACCTGGCAAGCAAGTTAAGATTACTCTAGAGAGCAAAAAGGGATGTGTAGAAGAAGCTGGAAGCAAGACTGTACTGCAGTACAAGAGTGAACAAATCCCAGATTAGACTACAGATGGGACAAGATACATTCTAGAAGTACAAAGTATCTTAAAGCTATTCATTTCTTTTAAGCATCTGGAAGTAGGGGGAACTTGAATGAAAATCTGCAGCATTTTCAGTTAATATTGTGAAGTTAATCATGTCATCATTGCTGCTCTTCTGTTGAAAGGTGCATCCTCCTCCAGGTGTCTGAAGATACCACCCACAGCTCAGAAATATCAACCCAGTAATAGTTTCTAGAACATTCAGCTGAGTATTCTCTGGAAAACTCTGACAAGAAGCCCCGTCAGTGCAAGATCACAGTTAGAAGGGGGAGAGAGAAGGCAAAAGATCTGCAACCCACCTTTGCACTGTCCCCCAATTTGACTCTGATTCACTTGGGAGTCGGCAGTCTTGGGGCTGGTGCAACTTCACCCTGAATACAGAGGCCAACATCCAGTTATCACCCCAGTGATCAGCATGCAGCATGCAACCCATCCCGACCTTTCTCCCTACACCCAAAGTGACGCTAGATGTTGAGACTGCCGGCTTTCAGAAGAGTCTTTGTGCAACAGAAGGCTGGTGTGGACTGAGCAAGAATAGGTGCAAGGGTTCAATTCAATTCCATTATTTTCCTTCCATCCCACAGTACTGAGACTCAAAAGCACAATGTCCTTGCTTGCAATCTTTTTGCTGGCAATGCTTTTGTTCGGGTGCCTGGAGGCTTTTGTGCAGGCAACAGCAGTCTGTCATTTTAGTAGCAACTCCTGCCCTTGGAAATTATTAAAATCCAGCACATCTTTCGACTGAGCAATGAAATGTGTTCTCCAGCAAAGCCTCTTGTTGCTGGCAGCTATGGTAAAACAAGGGTGTTCAAATAAAATTCCTATTAAAAGAACCCTGAATTGAACTTTTCAATAGAATTAGATTTTCCTGAAATTTTATTAGCTAGCAGGTCCATAAACTACAACAGAAACAAAGGAGGAAAACCAAATCATTCTTTATGAACTATAAAATGGTAGCAAAGGGGACCAAAAAAAGGCACTTTTTTTGAAATATTAAGTCTAGGAATGGTAATTTTATCTCCTTTGACAGCAAACGGCTCCTACAGATTTGTTAAGGTTATATGCTCATAAAACGTGGAGTAAAACGAGCTCTCCACTACACTTCACACAGCATTTCCAACTCCATTCCCAGCCCCAAACCGTCAATACCCACGCGGCATTTGATTAACCAGGATCCACAGTGACTGCAGAGACTGGCACCAGCAAGCTTCACTGGTGCTGACTGGGACAAGGTGTGTAGTCAGCTTCACACTGCAAAACCTCACTGAGGAACAGCAGTGGCGAAATGTGCCTTGGGCTGTTGTGCGCACTCCTTACCTGAACACCATAACTCATCTTGGCCCATTGCTTGGCTGAAGCCCCCTTGTCCAGTTAACACCATCACTGCACTGGTGTATTCTAGGGGCTGCAATATACCAGGTCAGTCTACATGATCTAATGGTCCCTCCTGGCCTTGTAGATCTATGCACACTTAAGTAGGCTTTGAGTGACTTCAAAGAACTCCCTTTTGCCCCCTGCAGGATTAAGTCATCAGGGATTTTAAGGCCCTTTCCAACCCTAACCATTCTATGATTCGATGGTGATCTTCCTCCCCTCCGCCCGCATTTCTAGTTAAAACCATTTCCTTCACCTGCTCTCCTCCAACAAGAGCCATGTAACGATTCAAGGCACGCTGCACTCTAGAAGAGGCTGCATTCCAGAGCAGGGCAAATCACCCATTTTTCTATAAGGAATTTCGTAGAGAAGAGTACTTCAGTCTGAAAAGCACTGGAAAATACCCTGTTTTCAAAGACTTAATTGAAACTACTCTTGAAGGACAATACCTGTTCCATTGTCAGCTTCATTTCACGTACTTTTAATACCTGCAAGATCACAGGTCAGAAACACTTTGAATTGCTGCTCAGCAAGTGAATCCTTTTGTCTGAAACCTTACAGCAATATGCTAAATATATGCAGCTACTTCTGGGAGATCAGCTTGATTACGTGTCTCCTAGAACTACTCAGCAAAATAATACCAGCAATGGCTTTGCCTTTGGGAATTGGTTGTCATAAACAAAACAAAGAGAAATTAAACAGGCGGAGGTCAGACAGTCCTTTACCAGGGCACAGGATCCAAACCTGTCCAAAAAACTCTGTGTCCCTAAATAAACAAGAGCATTTCTTCATCAATTTTACATGTTTTAAATGAGAAGATTCAAGTGGAAGCTCCAAATGGTGAAAGAGTGTAACTGTCATTCAGCAAGGTTTACATCCCCTATCTATAGCCCTATAGGATAGAAATAACACGAGCTTCTTACTGTCCCATCACTAATAATAGCATTAATGCTAATACAAATTAATACTTTTACTATGCACCTGAGAGGAACACTCTTCCAGCACAGTCTGTTCATGCCTGAAGAGTCCTTTCAAGCCAACCCCTCCTTTTCACAGCTCCTGTGACAGGTAATGACTCTGCATCAGCTACACCTCAGCTTTATAGGAGACTCTCTGGGAAATGGAAAACTGCATCTCCATTGCTGCAGGAGTAACCCCATTGCCTCCCCAAGCCATTTTTGAAAGATAAATACATCCATAATTCCAAAAACTGACAAAACTGCATAGGATATGCAACAGAAAAGGTTTCTTAGAAGTATCTATCTGTTAATGGAACATTGTTGTGCTGGAAGGCAAGGGTCAGACTGCCCTAACTACCATTTGTGTATATTCAGCAGTGACTCATGAAATTATGAGCTGGAGCTGGTGACCTGCAGGAATTCAGCAAGAGCCAAAAGAGAACTGAACATTTTTGTGGATAATTAGAACGTTCACATTTAGAAGGGGTCAAAGAAATACAGTATTAGAGTAGAAATAGAAACCCCTTGGGATTCAAAGTCAGAACACATGAGAGAACTTTCCCCAAAGTTGCTTATTACATTTTCATTCTCTCTCAGGATGGAAATGTACTCTTCTCTGAAAGCAGTGGTACTATAAAATGCCAGATACTACAAGTAGCAGCAGCTGCGTATGAGATGGCACCCTGTGTTCTCATGTAACAAGTGATTCATTGTGAAATAAGAACTAAGAGTTCCTCATCTGTGCATATTGATTGTGAAGAAATAACTTTCTCAGAAGCAACTGTGAGTGTTCCACTCTGTACAGTGTCTGGAAGTACCCATAAAGGCTGTAATAACGCAGTCACCTTCCTAGTCCCACTGATCTGTAACACTGGAAGTGTGTTTCAGAAGCCCTGCACTGTGCCCTCCATTTTCCCTGTTACCACCCAGAGACAGACACAACCTCTTAAGCCAAGTCATTTCAGTAACAGGTCTTTAAACTGGAGGACACCTTTTTGATGATGGAAGAAGTAGAGCACAGGGTATGATGATATACATCCTTGACGATATGTTCCCACCTCTAAGGAAAGTATATTTTGATGATCCACTTCTTTTTTCCCTTCTGCTGAAATGAACTATACAAATAGAAGAGCTGCACTGTGATGAAAGTCTCATCTGCACAGGGAAAGGCTCAGCTTCACCAAGCCATTTTAGCATCATCTACTCTGTGGCATTTCTAGGGCCTCGATCCAAATCAGGGGTATTTCTCGAGAACAGAGCTCAGAGTTGCTCTCAAAATACAGGCAGGCAATCCAGCCAGCCCTGCTCCTGCAATACCTCCCTGCCTCTCCTACAAGCTGGGGTTTCCTCAGGAGGGATTTGCCTAGGAAAAGCTGTTTCCACATCCAAAGGCCAGCAAAGGCGCCCGCCCCTGAGACATTTGACCATTTCTTAGTTCTTCTGAGAAGCTGAGTATTCATTCTGGCAGCTTTCCAGAACACCTGATGCAGAAACTACAACTGATGCAACTGCAACGCACTGATGCTCAGGAGCTGCACTAAATCATCTTCCTGATGGGCTTTTAGGTCTAAGTTTTTGGACAGGAAGCCATTAGGGAAATTGCTGTGAATATAATGTCTTGTACACAGCATTCTGAGGAAGGGGCCAATGGATGTCATTTAACAAATCTCAGTGCCACAAGTGGGAACGTGGGTGTTTTTCAGAGTGTGGTCTGTTAACAGAGCACACAGAGTATTGTACATCAGTCCCCCAAAACTTCTTCTTTTGCCTTCATTAAAAGATTGTATGTTCGGGGGCGTAACTCAAGTGGGTGTGATGCTCACATAAGCAAAAAGGAATGAGAGCTTAATTTTAGGCTCTCCTGATCGCTTGTACCAGACCAACAGCACATTACCTGGGCTCAGGCATTCCAGGTTGCATTTTCTCTGCTAATTCATTCAGCAGCCATACAGTCTTCCTGTGGTTAATTAAAGAACTCACTCGAGCTTGTCTAAAGGTTTTAGAAGTATGAACACGTTATCTCTCATTGTATCTCCTTTTCCTGCCTATTCATCTCACAACAATTAAATTAAATGCTTCTTTGGGAGGAAAAAAGGCTACTGGGGAACTGCATGCTAAAAGGCAATCATTATTCCCAAGTTCATTCTTAAAGGAAACAATAACCCAAAATGGTACAAACCCAATGAACACATGATAGGGAGAACATGCCTTTGAAAACAAGGGTCAAGTTTCAGGTTTGAAGAGTTCAAGTTCAAAGAGCTTTCATACCTCAAACCAGAATAAAACAATCAGGGAATTCTTGGACAGGCAAAAGCCTCTGCTTGTCCTGCACTGGAGTGAGACCTTCAGAGACATCTGACCAAGGAGACGCTCTGCAAAACAAATTAACACTTGATGGACCAAATCAGTCCTGGTTAAAGCTCAAGCTGGGTGTAGGGATGATTCCAAACATCTGCTATGATCCAGCATATAACTATGCTGATAGGAACTAAAATACTTCCGGAACAGCACGATCCAGAAATTAGCACAGGAAATGCTGCAGGATGGTTCCTTACCAGCACATTTTATTAAAGTACACTGCATGGTTGAAGGAGGTGCCTGAGATAAGAACAGGGGAGGAAGTGTGTACAAGAACTAGTATCAATATTTACTTGCTCTTCTCCAATCCAATGGAGCAGCACAAAGCAAATGTAGCCCTGAAAAAAGGTGACAGGTTCATACAGGGCCTGCAGAACTCCATGTGTCCCAGCAATACTGAGGACCAAACTTCTTTAGGAATCAGGAACTACTGTATTAGTGGGGGTACAGATAAGAGAGAACTAAATATTCAATACCTAGAACATAATCACAATCATGAATAAATAATCATCACTGATAAAATCACCCCCCTGGTCAGTTCTGTGGATCCCAGGATTTCTTGTGTGGTTTTTGGAGGTATCTAGTTCTGGTCTGTCAGAAACACTTTGATGGCAGCGAGAAACAGAAGTCTCCCACAGCATGGCAATTCCTATGCTTCACCCTGCCTGCAATGTCCCAGTGTCATACAGCAGAGCAGTGAGTGCACAGAACATTCCAGATTCACCCTCAACAGTGTTCTGATCAATGGCATTTTAAAATATTCCATAGCCAAGCCAAATATATTAAAGAGAATGCCACTGGAAGTTCCTCCTTGCACAATTACATGTTGCTTTTGCAAAATCTCCCTTGTGATTTTACATGGAGACAGACTCTTACATCAGCTCCTCATCTAACCTGCTTAACAGTGTCATTGTGCCACCTTGTCAAACACTACTGTGCTCCACTTTATCATCACCATCATCCCCATGCACAATTCTTGCACAGCCCTGCTCATACATACAAGACTTCACCTCACTGCTGAAGTTAGTCTTGGGTAAAATCAGTACTTTCAGAACAAGGGCCTACGAAAATGCACCAAAAAAGAGAAACCCAACTTCTCTTCTTGCTTTTTGTGTGGTATTTGATTTGCCTGGTTAATATAAAGCCTGCAGTTGGCAACTTGGTCAAGATCATTACTCCCCAGTGCACAACACAAACTCTGCAGCTCTGTTGTATTAGATTTAAAGTCTTGGGAAAGCAAAAGAGCTTCAGATACAATCTTGACAGCAAAATAACAATGTCTAAGTTTATGTCAGCTATTCAGAGCCCACAAAACAAACACTGGCCTAATAATCCCATTAGGAACTAATTATAGGAGGTGGTTCTGGAGATGACTTCACTGATGAACAATTCCAAGTATTTAGAGCTAACTTGGACTGTCAAGCAGAAATACTAGATGAAAAAGGAAAAGAATAGGTTCAAGTTACAGCGGCCTAAGATTAAGTTCTGCCCCAGTAATCCCACCTCTCTGCTATTTTCATACTCACAAGAGCGTTCTATTTCCTTCCCGACAAGGTGAACCGCCCAAAGGTATACGGGATAAAATGGATTTGCCTTCTTTAGGACTACTTTCTCATCCTATTTTAACAGATGAATAATACCAAATCTCTCATCTTCTGCACAGCAAATCTTTCTCCCCTCTGCTCTGCATGACTATGAATGCAGCCATAGACATGGTCCCATACACACAAATTTAAACAGTGAGACCAATATTTGAAAAACCAAAGAGCAAAAAAAAACCCTGAAGCGGGTTATATAAAAATAGTTACTGATTACAAAGGCAAGCAGCCATGTTACCATAAGGGTAGCACTCAGGATGCGTTAACTCTTTATAAGAGATATATCTTCCCATTTTCTTTCATTGAAGAAGTTAAATTTGCTCTCTGTGTTTGCTCATGAAATTGTCACTCACTGTTGGCTCTTAGAAAATGACTGACCTGGAACCAAGGGCTTCTTGTTAATATGTACAGCACTGAGGAGCTCAGAGCCTTACACACACAAATGCAGACAGATTCCTACATACATAGAACCAGTTAAACCAGATTTGCTTCAGTGAGAAGACCATGGATGCCATTCAGGGATGTGAGGCTGTATTCCAAAATCTGCCACTCTGGTAACAGGATTTACCTGACAGGATGCTGTTAGGATTTAAGTCATTTTGACAAGCCACAGTCTCAAGTGAGAGGTAAATGTTTATGTGATTGCATTGGTAAAGAGAGTATTTCCTTGGCTCAAAAGTCCTTTGCATGTACAGTCATGCAGGATG
Organism: Psilopsiagon aurifrons; assembly: GCA_025447955.1. NCBI lineage: Eukaryota > Metazoa > Chordata > Aves > Psittaciformes > Psittacidae > Psilopsiagon > Psilopsiagon aurifrons. The sequence goes on along the minus strand of JAOEHY010040173.1, from coordinate 18,377 downwards.
GCACCCAGCAGCCTTCAGGTAGCAAACAGAAGGCATAAGCAGAGGCGTCGTTGCCCAACAGCACAGTCTGCCCCAGAGGCACGAGCCCCACACTAGCTCCCACCTCTAGATAACAAAGAAATCTCTGCAAAACACAGTCTGTAATCCTGCCCAAAGCCCTTCAGTTTTCCTCCCTGATAAGCAAGTTCTGTTCTTCCTGCACTCAGGGCAATCACTATATGCAGTAAAACTAATTCAGGCACACTCAAACACATGGACAAAAGGCATTTAGGTACTATTATAAAAATAACCACACTTCCTACATTCAGGGCATTAAGTAGACAGGTATTAGCATTACGCACAGAAGCATTTTTAAAGAGAGGACCAAACGCTATACACCCAGGTAACATCTGGGGCTGGCGAACGAGTCTGCTGCTTTGCTGAACTGCTCCTGCAGAGCAGGGAAGAGCATCAGCAGCCCCTCCGTCATGGGCAGCACCTCCCCAAGCCGGCAGCGGCTGTGCGCGTCCGACGCAGCGCTGCCCGCGGTAACGATGATCGCTCAGAGACATCTAACGGCGAAAGCACGGAAGTGAAAGCACGGGTGCCTCCCTGCAGAGCTCACACTGAAGACAAACGAGCTGCAGAGCACAAACGAGCTGCAGAGCACAGAGCTTTGAGACAGGATTCACTTTGCTCTACTGAGATGGCAAGAGAGTACAGGGATGTGGTGCAGTCCATGGGCGCATAGCGTGGGCCAGAAAAGCAATATGGAAAGCACAGAAGCAGTTTTGAGAACGGACTTCCATAAGGTGCTTTGCTCAGCCCTGTCTAGTATCCATTGGAATGACGGAGTAACTACCGTCCAATTAGTGGAATGAGATCTGCATCCTTTGATTAGCTTCTGCTCTTTGCATCCCCCCACAACTTAACAACTGGCACTCCAGCCCCCTTTTAAAGTCGCATTCCTATTCCACTGGGTCACTGCTCAATCAAGTGACTCAAAGGTGGTAACTGTAACTCTCTTCATGAGCCAGTATGATCCAGACTCAAGACCCGTGTCTGGCAGTTCAAAAGAGCAATCTGACAGATGATAGCCCTTCCTGATAGAGATGCAGAAAATAAGCAAAGGAAAAAAGGTGAGAAGTTAGAGAAAGACAAGAAGCCCAAAAGGTTACCCAGTCTGCTTCCTCTGCCTGTCTGCCACACAAGAGGCATGTGGGTGTAATGTTCTGAGCATAACATCTTGCATTACCCAGGCCACTAACATAAATAATTCCTTTCCATCCTCTCTATGACTAAATGTCCATCTTCAAGGTTGCAGGTGCTTACGTTACTATGGAGAAGGCATCACCCCTGAACTTCTGTTAACCTCTTCTAACCCCTTCCTTAAGGAGGGGTAGAGAGGAAGAAAAGGTTGGACCTTGTAGGAAATAATATTTCAGTTCAGAAGATCTTTCTGTTTGGGGTCTGTTTGCTGTCAGAAGCTATTATAAAATGCTTATAAAATGCCTTGTAATAAGTTACAAGATTTTCAAATCCACTCATGCAACAGGTAGAGCTGTTCTAGTGGAGGCTCATTGGGTCTGATCTCTGTGAAACTCCAGAGGAATTTTTTCCTCAAAGATGGAATGACTTAAAATAGACTTTGAGTAAAACAGAGAAACTGAAAATGACTCAGAAAAATACAGGCCATCTGGAATTTTGAGCTGTAATGGGCCTCATTGGCTGGAAATGAACTTCCTCCCTCTAGAGAGGACAATGCATATTGTATCTTCATCCATTCCTGGCATAGACTGGTAAAGCTATCTGCTGGGGTGACTTACTGAAGTCACAGAAGATTCTTTTCAACTCTGGAACAAGCCAATGAAGTCTAAGATGTGTTAAATTACTTCTGCCAACAATCAGGTTTTCCCATCTTTTCTGGAATGGTCAGTTACATTAAGGCACATTGAATACCTGGAAGCTGCTGCTGAATGGTTTCCTCTGGTTTGGATTTGAAGGCTGCAGTTCCTAGCAGACATGCTGCCTGCTGACTGAGCCACACGCTGTAATTCCATCCAAACCTTACACTGTGCACCTGCAGCATCCACATGGCAGGTGCTATTTTAGCACTGAGTCTACTACTTCTTCCATAGCAGATGCCAGATTTGATGTGTTTCAAAGATAAGGTCTATATGAACTATCACAAGCCATTAGAAAAAGAGTCTTTAAACTACTGGAGAACATGGACTTAGCATTAAGGGCACCTAGTTTAAGTGATGGGAAATGGAGAGGTGCCACCTCAGACTCTTCCCTTTGCTCCCCTCCCCATTAGAGCTCAATCAAAGACGTCTCTTACAGGTGAATATTCCAGATGTGGCTGTACAATTAGGTAGCCTCTGGTGTTTCCAGTGATTAATGCTGTCTCTGTTCTTTGGGAGTACTCCTGCACTTCCTTCTTCAAATGCAAATGCTGCCATTGGAAAGAAGCTCCCCAGTAGGCAGTGAGTTCAGCAGCACTTCCAGCTGCTCCCATTGCCAGGCTGTTCATCAGGATAACTCCTGGACTAGGGGACTGATGAGGCAGCTGAAATCAAACCAGGTCACTCACATAAATCCGGAATGTTTCCAGGCACTGAGCTCAAGGTCTTTGTGAATGACATTAATTCACCCAATTCGACAGCTTCCCTAGTTCAAGATGAATGTGTTCCTGAGAAAAGTTGCTTTTTCTGGAGGTTTTTTACTATTACTCCCCTTAATTATCTGAATTACTGCCCCAGTTAGAGAGATGTATGTTTTAAGTGACCTGGCAGATTTGATATCCCACCAGTTCTTTCTCTGGATCATTTTTACTTCAGATTTAGCAAGGTGCAAAGGCAGTTATTATGCACTGGCTAGAGGTACTGTTCTCTTCTTGCTTATGTCCACAAAGAAAGAATGGTCTTATAACAGGGGTATCAATTTCTAGAATACTTAAACTAATCGACCTCACCGGCACCACTTACCTGTACCGTTAATTTTGTGTCCGCTCCTTTCCACATATCCTTTTATTTACCAGCACTTCAGAGTACTGACTGTCCTTTGTGACTGTAAAGGGGTCCTGACCCCACCATACAGTTCAAAATTAACTAAATGCTGCACAGAAGGTATAATTTAATAAGAATCAAAAAGGTCCTAAGGTCCTTTTCTCCACTGAATATGATAAAGGTCCCCACTGGAAGATGCAGTGCCAGATAACAGATGAAAGTCCTCCTTGGAGCCAGCAAACAGCAATGGTTATTTCACCTGCTTATCCAATGATGAGGCTTAAGTCGTAAATGCCTCCTCAAAAGGCTCCAGCCTTCATCTACTAAGAGATTAGCAGAGTATTCATTAGTGCATTTACTGGCCTTAGCAGGTTGGTATTTAGAGTCCTGGAGAAAAGAGGCCTGATTCATGAGGGGGATCCTTTATCTGAGGCTGATGAATGTGAACAGAGAAGAATAAATCAGAAGTCTGATGTTAAGGGTGTAAATTCAAAAGGTAACTTGATTTGGATTTGCCAGTACCAGGTCCTGGCACAAGAGGTTTATACAGGGGTATCTGCGCTTGGCCAGTGCAATCACATGTAATATCTTCTTTGCAAAGAGGCACATCTTTGCTTGCAGTATTCACTACAGAGTGGCTTTGTTGCCTTTTTGCTTACAACTTCAGACTCAGCAAGAGTGAATTGTTTCTGGATAACACATTTAAATTCCTGTTACATTAGCTATTTATGTGTTCATGAAACATTTATTCAAAGCGATCAGGAGAAGCTATTTCCTTATCCCTGCAAGTGCCACAAACACCGAGTTAAATCTCTGAGAAACAAGCTGTTGCTGTCGCTGAATTGTTCCCTAGCTACTGGCATTCAAGCCTTCCCAGAGGCAAACTAAAACCAATTCTAGAATGCTCCCAGACTCCATCAGCTTCTGAAATCAGCCTCCTTTTAAGATATAGCCTGTTTTCCATGGGTTAGGTGAGGCTCTGACGTAGCGGTGCACTGAGTCATGCTGGGCTATGAAAACATCTTTGGGGTGCTTTGTGCCTCATGTTGCTAAGCTGGTAGGCAAGGATGATTGTTCAAGTCTCTGAACTGTACTCTATGAATCTGGACTCAGGTTTCATAAAGAGAAATGGAAGGACAAAAGCAATCTGCTCAAGTGCAGACACCCAGAGAAGACTGAGGGGATACTTCTCCCTTCAGCTCTAACAATTCTTCCTTTGCTCACCCACCCATTTTCCCTGCCTCCACTAACTAGGAGAGAGGATAATGAGAGCACAGAGATGAACTTCTTAGGGCTAAGCTGACTCAGTGTTTCACATTTCCCTTGCAGGGCCTGACTTGGGGTAGCTGAAGCTTCCTTCCTCTCCTGCACTCAGCAAGTGCACAGTGTTGTGCAAGTTACAGGTCATCGGGTGCCAAGATTGCTGAGAGAGCTCCAAATGGTACCTGGAGACCCCTCAGGACTAGTCAGATTTGTCCTTGCTTCATCTAAACACCCAAGGACACAACAGGAAAAGGGGAAGTTATTTAAAGGTTGTCTCCAGCAAGGGCTGCAGGAATTTCCTCCTGCCTGGCATCCAGCTGCCTCACCTGCAGCCCTGGAGGTGCAGAGGAGCATGTACCTTGCAGCAGGCTTCTGGGGCTGACCTGCAGAGCAGGGAACTGCTCCATCCGCCACTGCTGCTGCCTTGTGCTAACAGCAACCTCCAGAAACCCAGGGAGGCAAAATTAGACACAGCAGTTTAGATAACCCTGGGAGATAGTACAGACTTTTCCTTTGTTCACCCAGCACCACCCCAGGACAGCTCCTGAAGCACTATATTTAGTTCAAGTCAACAACATTTGGTCACACATGTGGATGTGTTTTACCTACATGCATCGGAGAGTCAGATAAGCTTTGTCTCCACATCCTTCACTTTCTATTTGTCAACAGTCCTCTTCGTTCAGCTTCATTCCTCATTCAGCCTGAAAGGCATGACAGAGGATTTCAAGCTGAAGTACAGAACTCCTTTCCCTAGAAACAACTCCACCTACAACATATCTGGCAGTTACTATTGTCAGCCTTAGCAAATGTTTCTCCAAGAAATATTATGTATACATCATCATGCTTAGAGATGCATAAATTAGTGACCAAAATTAGCTTCAAAATGCAGGCAGGGTCAGCATTTGACTAGACCTAGTTCAGAATGAGCTTAAATAACTCATTTTACTAGGAATAAGCTAACACTGGAAAATCAGCTAGCTACAAGGTCCTGTTCTTTTGCAGACATATGTAGCAATGGTTTTGCCCTGTACTTCCCAAAGTAGATGCACTGTTTCTCATACAGTGATTATCAGCTGGCAGATACACTCAGCTCAGGGAAACAGGCAGGTGAAACTGGACTAAAACTGGACTGTTAGTGTAAGAGAAACTTCTCCAGATCTAAGTTGCCTGGTTTAGTCTTATAATGAAGATGTACCTGGTGTTACATGTGGTACGAGATGAAATCTGGGGTTTGCTTTAAAAAGTGTATCAAACACACTGAAATAAAGCGCCTTTCTTTGTCTCAGATGTTCATTGTGACTTTCAGAGTTGTGGTTGCCTTTAGTGGGACCTCCTCAGAATTCTGTGCTTAAGCATGGCTCAGGCTGTGAATGAGTTCTTAACTCTGCAATGCCCAAACTATTTAGTACCTGGAATTACCACAGTAAAAAACTGAAAAGCAGAAAGGAAATAGATGGTTTTACTGAAGGACTTGAATGCAAGGACTTCTGCACAAAGGCTTGTTGGCCAAGATGGCTTGGAGTTAGCCAGTCTTTAGAAGGAACACTCTGCAGAACTCAGGAGTTGTGCAGAGAAAAGCATGAAAAGATTATGTGGAACAAAATTACGCTGGGAAGATGGATTGGACAATCAGGGGAGAGGGGAAGACAACTGGAGTCTACACTGGAACCTGCCAGCTGACATGCACTTATACAGGATAACAAACCAAACACTAATAGAAGTATCATTAATCTTCCCCGTAATTGAATTACTGCACTGCTTACTGATAGGGGTTCAAACCAAAACACCAGCACAACACTGATGCTTCCTGTGTGCTTGTCTTGGGCTGTGCATGTGCTTCAGAGACAGAATCTGCCTAATGCCCCTGTTCTAGGATTATAATTTCCTCCCTCCCTCCACAAATACCACAAAATGAACCAAGCCAGGAGGTAACGAAAATCATGTCATCTCGAAAATCTGTAACTCATTTTCTCCCTGTCCCTTAATACCTAGCTGAAATTTACTCAGAATGTTCTCTGCTGTACTTTCATGTTCCCAAGTTAGCTGGGTTTGTGTGTAGTTTTGTGATGGGCTTTTTTGCCATGGAAGTAGTAAAGAAGTTTCTCTCACAGAGCTATCGGAATTCCTCACAAAGTCTTTCTCCTGTCACAGAAGTCAGTCAACATTCATAACTCATAGGAACATCACATAGATCCACTGTGAATATAAGTAAAGGCTTACTGAAGGTACCTCTCTGTGCCTCTGCCAAAACCAGATGTTGATGGTCAGCCTTCTCCTCTACTCCGCTGATAGCTCCTCAGCCATCTGTAAGTGGCACCAGTAGAGTGGCACCTGATTTTAAATACAGGTATGTTGATTTGCTTCTCCTAATCTTGATCTTCAATGTAAATGTCAAGTGGAGGAGGAGCTGTGAGTCAAGTGGCCTTTTAACAGCTTTAGCATTTGCATATTGCTTTGAGAGGATGAGGCAATACAGTATGCCAGTGCTGGAAAGCCCCTGGCACTTCTGTAGCACTGGGAGCACATGCACTCAGAAGGCCTGGTCCTTTTTGTAGGACTTTACCTTTGTTTCCTTTCACAGGTATCAAAATTCACTAAGTATCATCCCCTGAACCAAGCTTTTCCATCAAGCAGTCTACTAGGACTGATGAGCACTGAGTTTATGGTTTATACATCTCTATCCTGGATGACATCTACAGTAAGTCACAGATGCACCACTGTAGTGCTGGGAACAAATCAGGCAGGAAAATCTCTTATGCGTTCTTCTGGGTATAATGTGCCACTGGCATGTCCACTGTGGTCTGAAGATCTCAATCTGACATACACCCACCGTGATGCTCCTCCAGCCACAGCGTACCTCCTGGGAGCCTTTCAGCAGCTTTGCTGCCACATCAGGTCAGCTCCACTGCCAGAATTCCCCCATTCACTCCTTTCAAAACATCTTCCTAGACTTGAAATGCCTTGTGAATGTGGTGAGTAGCTGTGGGAGGTCAGGCCCTCGTGCAATACTACATAAGGGAGAAGAAAGGCAGCTCACTGGGGAAACCCCCCAAAAGGGGAGTCTTGGCCTTGTCAAACTGTGTGAAGATAGGCACTGTGAATTCTTCAGGCACAATGCTCTTGGCAGTTCTCTCCCAGAGCCTCTCTAAGTGCTGTTAGACAGCTGTGACATCTGACTTTGAAGCAGCAGAGTCATGAGTGACACGCGTCTTTACAGCCCTTGACAAAGACATTGTCATTACGTAATCTGGGTGCCATCGCAAGTTTATTTTTACAGGCAGTTCTGTACCTTCTCTAAGCACTTGGCAATTACTGGTGACACATGCTCCATGGTTTGGGGACACAGGATTGAAAAGGACATCACTGGTTCACGAAGTGCAGTCCCCTGTGTATAACCCTGTTAGCAAGTTAATCATGCTTTAATTTAAGGCTAGCTCCCACGTTTGCCTCTGCTGCTCCTATGGAATGCCTGATTTGGAGCCTCATTCCCAAGTTCAGCACAAGATGGGGCCTTGAGCAACCTGCTCTGGTGGAAGGTGTCCCTGCCTGTGGCAGGGGGTTGGAACAGGATGAGCTTTAAGGTCCCTTCCAACCCAAAGCAGTCTGGGATTCTGTGAGTTCAGCTGAACAGATCTGTATACTGGACAGTCTCTACACTGAGTAGATATCACAGAGCTCTGCTACACTCTTTCTCACCAGTCTCCGCAGAGCTTTGCAGGTCTTCTAAGAGAAGATGTACAAGAGATGATTCAGGGGAATGACATCAGACGCTCACTGGGAAACGGTGCCAAGAGGTAACAGACATGAAGCATCTACTTCACAGCTTCAGTTTCTGTCCTGAAGACTCAAAATTGATCAGAACAATTTCGCATGAAAAACTGTTTTTCATGGACTTTTAATAGCAATTTACTCAAATACTTAAAGTTTTATAATATGAATTTTTAATTCAAGTCTGAAAATTGAGGGGGTTTTTTACTCTTCTGATTATTTTTACTTTTTTACATATAAACAGCTCTGGTGTTAAGAATAACAGATGCAAAGTGGGAGGACGTTTCAGTGTGTGAGAAGAAAGCATCTTGCTCTAGAGAAAGTTACTCACCAAAGTAAGTAGTGGACTTTGCTTAATCATTGTTTCTTTGTTACAGATCACCTCAATTGTAATGGCATCCAAACCAAGTAACATTCAAAAACACCTAGTCAGACCTTCAGGCTCAATTATGGTTTACAAGGTTTATAGCACAGGGAGGTAGCAGAGGAAGCCACATAAAGCAGCTCACAGCACTCAATAACCACTCAGGAATAACCTTCTCTCTTGAGGTTGAATATAGGTATATAAAAGCCTATCTTATCTACTCCTGAATTTAGGCCAGGACTTCACATTGAAGACAGGTAACAAGCTCCACTCTTAGAATAAAATGCCACAGTGTCACAGCTGACCACAAGAGGTCAGAAATTCATCTTGCTCCAAAGGGAGGCTTCTTAGATTGCATTTGGTGTTCAAAATGTTGAGTATCCTGAACCTTAAGCAAATGACTGGTTTGCCTTTGATTTTCTTTGGAGATGTAAGAGGATTTAATTGCAGACCTCCGAGTCTCGAGCTCTGCCCTGGGCTGGCACATTCTCTGTGCACCCTCAAGCTGGTGATGTCCTTCCCACCCAGCTCTGAGCTGATGCTTCTGTTCCAGCTCTGCTGCTATCCTGGTAAATAATGTTCTCTCCTCTCTTTTTTCCTCCCACCTTTTGGCTGCATTTTCTATTAGACTGTGAGCTATTTGGCAAAAGGAATCAAAGTCACCATCTGCCTATGCAGTGAGCAGCACTCTGAGATACAAAGAAGAAATGCTTGTGATAGATAAATCAAAGGTAAAAGATAATTCATTATAATGCAGGGGAAAAAATGAACTCAGGGATTCCCAAACTACCCCAGCTTTGAATTCCACTTTAATCAAATACTACAAAATCCCCTCTGAATTACCAGAGACCATACTTGAAACTGCAAATTTGTTAACCCCTCACTGCAAGGGCTGAGCACTGTGAGAGGGCTGGTTCCTCTGTGTAAAGGCTAAGGGAGACACAAAGGCACGAGTGAGAAACATCACTTGAATCATTGGAGCCAGTTACCTCCATAATTACATGATGAATGTTCAGCAGAACCTCTGCTCCACACAACAAAACGGACAAACGCTTCTCAGCACTCCACAGCAGCTTAAGCCATGTAATTTGTAACTCCAGAGGCACAAACCATTACATGTGCTCTACAAACAAGCACCTAGAAACTACTGCGAGTCAAATGGCATGGCATTATCCAAGCATAAAACTTCCCAATGTTAGGCAAGTACTGCTGCCCCTTCTGTCTCTGGGATGACCGGCGGGATTCCTGCTGGGTACTCTTGACAACGACAGGATGGGAGACCCTGCTCCCACCACGGGGGAGCAATGAGCCCCATAACACTACCTGTAAGTGTCAGTTCCACCCGGGCAGGGACAGAGGTGACACTGCCAAGGGACCTGTGCCACAGCAGTGCCCGGTACTCTGGAACACTGGTTTTCCGCTAAATTGATGCTCTGTGGAATTCTGTTTCCCCTGTTCCAGTTCAGGATAAAAGGCCCCCTGTTCTCACATTGCTGCTTGCTTTCTGGCGCATTCTTCAGTAGTGCAGCAGGTGCCTGCTGAGCCCAGGACAGCAAACCCCATTCCTCAGATGCTACGTAGTGCCATATAGCATGAAAGAAGTCTTGGCCCTTCCTCCTCCTCATTTGTGAGATAAGGAACAGAGAAGCTGGCAGCAGGTGGTACAGTGCCTGGCTAATTCCAGCAACAGCCATCTGCCCTCTGCTTGCAGCAAAAGGAGGGGGTGGCCATGGAGGTGGCTCAGTTGAGAGCAGCAGCAGCTCAGCTGAAGCTGAATCCTGCTGAGCTTAGAACAGTCTGATTATGGTTTTATGTGAAAATACAACCCAAGGAGCTTGCTTTGGCAACTACCTGTTGAGGATAACACCAGCCCTCAACCCTACTTACTGGCCTCCACTGGCTACGCCTTTAAATGGCGTTTTCCCAAGCGCTGCTCTAACTCCAGCCCTGAGTATGGGTTTGGAAGATGTCGTGACTCCAACCAGGTAACAAGCCTTCCTCTGACCAGATCTCCTTGCACACATTTCTTACTGCCCACCCTGTTACTGCAAAGCAATAATGTGACATTACCACGCTCCTTCCTCCCATGACACAGGGCTCCAATCCTGCACCTGATCCCAAGAGCAGGCCAATGGGAGCTGCACCAAGAACCTCTGAGGAAGCTGAGACTTACTTACACTTAGAGTCACACTTCATTCTTTTCTGAACTATCTAATTGTCAGGAGAGTGACCCTTCTATAAGCTGCAGTTCCATTAGGCTACTGGTAGCTTGGAACAGACTACAGCTACCCCAGCAAACCTTCTAAGGATTCCTAAGCTCTGAGCTAGAAGCTGTACTTGCTATATACTGTATTGCAATATGGGACCTGCAAGAGCCTCTCTGCTTCTGTTAGTTTCTTTACAGTATCATCAGAAGGGAGCAAAAATAGCTCCCATCTCCTCTAAGATACAGCAAATGTGCAAGGAAAGCAATTCTGTTCTCTGACTGTTGGGCTCCTCTGATCACACAGAAGGGAAAGGGTTTTTCCCCAAGAGGATGTTAGAGTTTGCTTAAGATGTTCATTATTGACACATGAAGATCAGTTCAAAGGAACGTGTCAGGTTTTTCTTTGCTAGTATTTACAGCATGCCTCAAAGGGAAGAAAAAAGGGACAGAATAGAAAGGAAATACACCCTGAGCACACTTTGTATTAGCTGAAATAAGAAAGGAACATCTTGTATTAGTTCCCTCCCCCCTCTCCAAGCCTGTCTGTGGGCAGTTGCACTGTGCAGATAACTTTGGGCTACAGATACTAGAGAGAAACAACAGTCACATCTTTGTTTAAAAGCTCTCCTTGTCACACACTTGCTTATTCATGACAGCATCTGTGTTGGTACTGAAAAACCTACAGCTGTATAGGCTGAAAATAATCAAGTTATTCTATTAAATCTCTAGAGCTTTGCTCTACCTGGATTTCAATGTGACCACAGAGATGCACAAGGGAGCCACTTCCTGAGCTGCGCACTCAGGTTGTGTTTCAAAGCTATAAGATCTTTTGACCTGGAAGGCATGCTGAGGCACATGAAAAACAACAAGGTGCTGGGTGACAGCAGCATGGTTTCACTGAGGGGAAATCCTGCCTGACCAATCTGGTGGCCTTCTATGATGGGGCTACGGAACTGATGGACAGGGGTAG
>JAOEHY010040172.1:36578-47524 GCA_025447955.1 Psilopsiagon aurifrons | reverse complement strand
CAGAGTAGAGGGGCAGGATCACCTCCCTCGACCTGCTGGTCACACTCCTTTTGATGCAGCCCAGGATATGGTTGGCTCTCTGAGATGCATTTCTTGGATAATTTTAGAAGATTTGTACTGAATCTCTGGAAAAGATTTCCAGTGAATCATTCTACTTAATCAAGTGCTCTCACAAAAAAAGGGCATTACTGATGACTTTACTAACCAAGAGCATATGTTTGATGTTTTTCTCCTGAAAATGGGGTTAGGCCTCAGAACTTCAGTACTCATGAAAAGCAAGCACAGAAAGCAGCAAAGTATAAGACGTGCATTTGTTTTCTGAAAACAACAAAAAAAACAGATAATGTAGACTATTACCTCACTATACCTAGACTATTACCAGTACTATACCTATTACTCCTCAGGCTGGCTGTAAACCCCCATTTCTGAGAACCGTGAGGTTCTTATCTGTGAATATGCTCCAAGGGCAAAGAGGACAAAGCTGGTTGTTTTTTTCTAAGTTTTTTCTAAATATGCCTGTCTTCATGCACACAACTAGCTTACCAGAGGGTTTGATGCATTCATTAACCTCAGAGGGTCTAGGCTTACACACAGCCAGCTGCTCCTGAACTGTCTTCCCAGCTCAAAGCTGTTTGTACCAGTGAAAATGCAGAGCAAACACAGCAATCATATCTCTATCAGTCCCAGCCTTGCAGCTCTGCATTGCTCATTTTTATTGCTGAACAGTTTCAGCTTTTTTTTTTTTTTAATCTCATATGCCACATTAATTAACAGAATCCGATGAAATACGTCACAAGATTTCTCCAGCAGAAACGCAAGGGCTACTATTTCAACTAGAAGGCAATCTTATAAGCAAAGTCATTGGTAGGGGGAGATTAGCTTGCTTGCAGTACACCACTGGAGTACTGATAGCCAGAGGAGCATGCACAGTAAGCACACGAGCATGGTATGAGAAACCAACCAGGATTACAAACAAGGCTGTGCTGCTAAAGAGGAACTGGAGGAATCGGAGCATGAGGAAGAAACAATTTTAGATGCCTTCCTGCTCCAATATTGCTTAACTTAATTGCCTCAAAGGGCCAAGTACATTCAATTACCCCCAACCTCCATCAACAGCATTAAACTTACTTCAAATCTCACCGGAAACATTTTGCCCTCAAACCTGAGTTCACAACCTTTTTCATTCTGCTCAATGGTTATAAGAGCAGGTGCTTGTAAATTAAACATTAAAATACTGTTCTATATACATATTAAAAACAAAACAAAAAAAAAAGTACTCTGCTTGCAATATATTCTTGTAGCAAATAAAGGTCTAGGTAAGATATCCATAAAAAGACTCAACTGATTAACTGGGGGAAAAATATTAACAGTAAAATTCAAAACCAATAAGCCTTTAATCACACATGAAATATGTTTTACATCCTTTCCACTGCAGAACCTGCAAGAAAGCTGAAACTGAAAGAAAAGAACGACATGTCAAAAAGAAGAAATAGAAGGTTTTTGCTTGAGGGTTGTCCAATATAGCACTATTTGGTGAGACTCTATCTCAAGTTACTTTTCATTTTTATTTTCTGTTGAATTTGGGACCCCCAGAGTTGTTACTTCTGCTTGAAGTCTACTCTGTTGGGCCCAAAGTTGATAATCATAATCAGAGGCAATAACTAGAAGGGAAGAGGAACATGATTGAAAGAGGCCTCAGACTTTCTCCAGAGTGTAGCACTAGGTGGGAGGAGTAGGCAAAACAAGACGTATGCTTAGATCTCAGTTCACAACTTGTCACACTGCTGTGATGCTGTCTTCCTGGCAACCCATAGCTATGAACCAGGGTGCGACCTGCAGCACTGCAGAAGCCTTGCACACGCTCTCCTTCCCTCTCCTTTAAATTTGTCTGGGAGGAGGAGTAACATCTTCCACCACTATTGGTGGAATATCCATCAGATACCAAGTCTCAGGGACCTTGACTAAAATAATCACGTCATGACATGAAGTAGCTGATGGGAAGACCGAAACCATTAGAGATTAAGATAGGACTAACCAGTATTTATTACTCCTCTGTAGGCTTCACATGAAAATACACTGATCAAAGAAACTCCTTCCCCACCCTTCACTACCTAATAGCGTCTTACCTCAAACACGTCAGCTAACGAAGCTCCATGTCAATCAAATGCTTTCATAACCCTGATCTGGTCAAGGCTTTAACTTGCTTTTACTTTTGCAATGGGAACAAGGGACAGCTAAAGAGCCTGTGAGCAATCTCAGATGAGATTTTTCAGAGTGTGGGGAGAAAAGAATGTGATAATTCACTGTGAAACCCCAAAAGCGGTATTCAAACAGTTTAACTTGAAGGTCCAGCCAGTCTGTATAGTTGAGCAAAAAGCAGGCTTTCAATATTGCTGAACAAGGTTGAAAAACCAAACTTGAGGAAAGTCCTTTCTTTTCCCCAATGAGTATGAATTCTGTGAACATACTTTGAATTGCTCACATTAATTTGCTATTTACCAAACAGGTCAACCACCATTTGAACACATAATTTTGGAAAGTGTTAATTAGTTATACAGTTATTAGTGTTACAGCTGGTCAAATATTAGTCCCCAGTGAAAACAGAAGGCATTCAGTTGATGGAAGCTGGCTTAACTCCTTCAAATGCTTGAAGCAACACCAATTTATCCAAGCCAGGAATCTCCATAGAGTTCAGACTTAAAAACAGCAGAAGGCTTGTAAATATCTTTCTCCTTAAGCCAGTCTTTCAATAATGACAAATATGTTTCAGCTAGTAGATTATTTGATAATATTAAATGCTAACATTATTTTATATATTAGCTACTGAATGACCACAAGAGAGTAGCCATTTTGTCCCAGCAGGATTACTTGAAAGTTCAAAAAGCTTTCAGGAATGTGACTTGAAGAAATTTATTCCAAGCTCTTGTGCATGTATCGGTTTATGAAAATACTTGCATGCTGAGGTACATTGACCAGAATTTTCACAACCAGTCTTATTGACAACACTTTATTAAATAACAAATTCTAATAAGAACTAATCTGATCACGATGATTACACATGGAACAAATTCAATTTACATGAAATATATTTGCTAGTGCTTTCTGCAGCAACTACCAGATGCTATTTATAAGACCATGAGGAAAGAAATTAAACCTATGAAGAAAGAGATAATAGGTGACCCTTCTGTGATGTCCTTATTTTTTCTGTCTAAAGCTGAAACTAAGCATTAGTCAGTTATTTCTGTCCTAGGACATCATATGAAAGGTACACAATGCTGGACTGAACAAGTCTAACATCTCAAGGCTGCGGAAAGACAGATGTCCTCTCTCCATATCTCCTTCCTCTCACTTCCAGCTGCCTGTTCCCATGGTCTCCCTTGCACATGCACTGGAACAAATACAACTAGCCATACAATGAACTGTTTCAACTCAGTAGTCCAGTGGAAAAAAAAAAAAATCAGGATAAAAAAAAAGTTAATAGATTTTTGTTTGGGTAGTGAATTTAAGCACCAACCATTCTGGTGAGCCTCAGAGCAAGGGCAAAGCAGAGCAAGAAGACAGGTCATTAAGAATGGAAGCAGGGGACAAGCAGAAGGAAAGAAGCAATGATAACTTTCAGTGATGGCTACTGGACTAGCTAAGCATGCATATGATTTCCTCATTCTGTCAGAAAGGGGTGCAGTTATTTTGTGTATGCACATAGCATCAGCAGCTGTGGTGCATACGCCTGCAACATAATCGCCCTAGAAAATATGAGATAGAAGTTCACCTACAAGACTTTTCCAGGAGATACGCTGCTAAAATATCTAGAGACATATCCATGCTCATCCAACAAAAGCTTTTTGTATGATGCCCTCTTTGCATGACAGGTAAGAAGGTGATCTGCTGCAGTAGGAATTGCACTGGAAATAAGGCTACCTCAGTTAGTTATACTTCAGTGTTTCTAATGCCACTTCGATATATGAGTACGTGCAAGATCCTTTTATACACCAACAGCTATAATGCAGGTATTACCATAGCCAAGAGAAACATTTGTCAAACCATCATTGTTTTGCTTGTTTACAAGTAGAACAAAATTCAGCTCCCTTCACTCCAAGAGTCACATTTACTTAAAATCATTCTGTTGCACCTGAAAAGCCTTTTAAAATAAGCATCTTCAATGCTCAATTTGTCCAGGGGGCACAAGGCAGGAGTAGGTTAAGTACAGCATGGAAGGCTAGACAACACAAGAATAGGTGAAGTTTCTTTTATCCCTTCTTCTTAAATTTGCCCTATGAAGCAGTAAATTGCTTAGGACAAAGGTACCAGCCACCCGTATAAGCCCAGTGCGCACTGGCTCTGTAGGAAACAAGCAGCCAAGAGGAATCAAATGAGAGGAGAAAATCAAAGAGTCAAACCCTCAACAACCTAAGTCTACCTAACACTGCCATTTTCAGTTTTGCCATATGATTTATCTCAGACGAAATTCATTTTTTTCTGATCTACAGCAGCAGTTTTACACACACAACACCAGGGTCAGGGGCCTAGCTGGAGCATGGAGCTGCCCCTCTGCACCTCTCTGTCCCCCAGCACACTCCCACTCGAACCCTTGGCAGAAGTACCTACAAGGCCATGATACACATCAGGTGGTGTTTATTGATCCACTAGTAATTGCATCGGAACAACAGAGAGAGAAGTATATTTTGGAAATAACTGATAGCTGGGATTTGGCCAGGAACTTGCTTAAAATATTTTTGTCATCTAAGCTGTTAACATGACATTGCAGCCTGCACTGAGGATATAAATTTCTACTACATATACCTTTCTTAATAATTTAGGCCTGTCAAGAGCTGTTCTAATAAGTTACTGCTACTATCATGTATTGGTTTGTGTGGCAGGAAGGTGTTTTTAAGATTGGAGTTCATTTCTCATTACCCTACTCTGATTTGACTGGTAATAAATTAAATTTATTTCCCCAAGTAGACTCTGTTTTCCCCATGACAGCAATTGCTGAGTGATGTCTCTGTCGTTATTCCAACCCATGAGCCTTTTATTATACTTCCTCTCCCCAGTCCATCTGAGGAGGTGAGTGGCAGAGAAGTTCTGACAGACAAATGGCATTCAAAGAGGGTCAACCCACCACAGACCAACATGAGAACACTCCTGGTTTGAAATAAATTTCCAATTTTCCTCTGCTCTCTCAACAAAAGCATTTCATAAAAGCTTTCAGATGATCTCACAAAATGGAAGTGCCCTGGAGGATTTATTTTTCTGAACAAAACAATTGGATTTCTGTTCAAACCTTTGAGTTGTCATTTTCACACCTGTATAACATGTGTAAAATATTTTAGGAACAATTTGCCTTTCTTGTTCTTTCTAAAGTGATCTTACTGATATGACAGTGCACCACATGGAGCTTCCATGGCAATGAGATGCCATCCAGGGTTTCTTTCTCAAATGGATTATGATCTTCTTCGGAGGGGTAGTCGACTTAAATTTTTTCCTGTGGGATTACACCAGGAATTTTTGCCCTAACACTGGTAGAGCCTGACAGTGCTTTTGAGGCACAACACATAGTCCCCAGGTATTACACCACTACAGTTTGCTCCCAGTTTCATTAAAATAACTCCGCCTTGTTCCAGTGCAATAGAGTTAAACAACTGATACTGAAAGCACTACAAATAAATTCCTTAGCGCTGACTGCATCAGCAGAGAGCTGTCCCATTAAGCACTTCAGAACAACTCAGCCTGAAGTACTTTCTTATAACACAATCCTTGGTTCTTCCTCCTTGTAATGACGCAAACAATTGCCTGTATTATTTAAAGTTTAAAAGACAGGACTGAAAAGCTCTGCCACCATTAGAGGTTGGGTTTTGTTTTCTTCAACATGTTAACAATGTGGGAAGGTGACTAGCACTTGACAACCAGATATCTGACAGATGCCAGGTGAGGAGCCAGGAAAAAGGTGAACCTGGGTTTGCTTAATTAAAGATATGCCACTCAGCAGGCAGAGCCTTGAAGCTTGGAGTTTGCTATTAGATCTGTATGTGATTAAAAATAGGTCAACTGTTCAGTTTTTAAGTGGTCACTGTGTTGATATAGAAAGCCTCATTCTGGATTTCATTTGAGAAAGAAACTGACACTACTTATCAGATTATTCTTGTCATCGATGAGACAAAATAATTCAAAAAGGGATTTTAAACTGTATCTGATTTCCTTCCAGCTATCTGTAGTAACTAACAGTTAGGAAATAGCAGTATGGAAGTGCTTCAGGCAGAAAATAAATGTAGTTTAATAGTAAGAATATTTCATATATATATGAATATATATACACTCATAAAACATCTTGGAGAGCCTTTAAAGCTAGTCTGTCTGTGGAAGTGCAGTATTTCTAGAGGAAATCTGGAAAAAGTACAATTCTGCTTGTATTAATAGAGGAAAGAAGGAAAAATGGAATTTCAGTGGTTTAGAAAGGTCAGGTAAAATATTAACAGAATAAGGATAACAATTTAAAAAACATCAGTCGGAACGCTGAACTGGAAAATATGAGAATGACTTGCAGCATACCAAATCAAGTGTGTTTGTTTAAATTAAAGCTAGGTACACAGTTGTTGCCTAATCTGAAAAATACTTCTAAAACTTCCTTCAGAGCTATATTTTACATATTTTTCAGTCATTGGATAAAATGGCTGAGCCATCCCAGAAAAAATCATTTCCTAATTTTCAGGTCAAGATTAGCCAGAAGTGTGCTCCTCTCTTGGATTGCCAGAGAAAGAAGGGCAAGAGAAATGTAGGCCCCTTCAGCTCCTGGGTACATTTTTCCCAGCCGCATGACATAGTCATCGCTATCCAACTCTTGTATAAGGAAGTTTAATGGAAAGAAATTACAACCTAAACCAGTAGATGACATATCTAAGGACTCACAGATCTAGCAAGCAGTCACACACTGACCCTTGCAAGGGCTGTTCAGCAATCCTTGATAAACAAGGTCACATGAAACCTGCTCACTTTATAGTTCTTACTCCTACATGTGATATGAAGGATACATAGGATATTTAGCAGCAGTAAAGATACAGTTGAAATTGTTTTAATAGAATGACCAGAACGATTTAAACTCTTTTTTTTTAGCTTCTTATTTATGGAAGAAAAAAAAAAAAAAAACAAACACCAACAAAAAAAAAAAAAAGGGGGGGGTGGAAAACCCCTGAGATAGTATTTTTTTTCCTCGCATTGTTTATATTCCATGCTGGAAAACTTAAATATTTATGTGTGTTGGGAAAATTGGAAGTTGTTTTTCTATCGAAATGGTCTCCTTTCAGAAGAAGAGCTTGGTCTTTACAGCTACTTCTAAAACAAAGTAGATTAAATACTTTTACGGCAAAACTTGTCCGTACATCACATAACCTAATACAAAATATAAGTGCAACTTTAAGTACTGTGAAAATGAGAATAAAGAGAAAGACCAAGTTTTCCACCTGTATTTTGGCAGATAGCACCAACCTGCATTGCTTTGGTGCAATTCTGAGTCTGATTACATTACTTGAGAGCAGCTGAGCGGATTACTCAAGCAGGTAGCCTTGAAGGAGAAGAAGTCCAAATTCAAGGACTTCAGCAGAAATTAAGTTGTAGGGTCCCAGATTGTCACCTTGAAACCTCTTAGCCTGAGTAGACATGTGACTGATTGTATTCGAATTTCCTCTTCCTCAGGATTACATGCTCCTGAGCATTAAGTAGTTCAACACTGGTGACTTTAGACAACTGCTTGCTCCCCACACCAGCTACTTGTGGTCCTCTGCGATATCTAGAGATGCCACAAACAAACCCTAACCTTGCTAAGCCTTGCTGCCACAGTTAAGTAATTTGCCTCTTGCTTTCTTCCCTGTTGCATAACTTATTTAGTCCACATCTCTGCTGAAAGGTTGACTTCACAAAGCAACACTGGCAGACAGAAATGTGTGCTTGTAGCACGGCCACAATGCTTTATGGTCTGACACCCCATGGTCCCAGCTCCTTTCTTTAGGCAGGTTTAGCCAGGCCAGATAATAGGAATATCTCCAACACTCCTCTCTGCAATGGCTATCACCCTGTGACAGGGGCAGATGCAGAGGGTGTGTATCCGTACCTCAGCTCTCAGAGTTTTCAGGTGTTATCAGTGCAAAGCAAGACAGTTCAGAAGCAACTAAGAGTCCTACTGAGCTCTTACCTCCAACTTTTTGTGTAGGGACAAAGCAGATCCTGTTTAGCAGCAGCAGCTAAATCTCCCTGCAAACAAGAGTCAGAGCCCTTATGAGTCTAAATTGCATTGCCAGGTTATCATCTGAGGTAGCTTTGGTAGCTTTGTCTCCTATATATAAATCCTAGGCACATGATACATAACACTCTGGACTGTACTTGAAGACACATCTAAAACTCAGCTACTATAGCAGCAGCTATATTGCTTCTTTTCAGCTTAAGTTGATTGTAGAAGCAGAACAGTCTTGAACCCAGCATCATTAATACTACGCAACCTGGAATTTTATTCCTGCCATCCTGTGACATCTCCAACGTTTCAGGTTTGCACACACAGACACCAAAGTTGTATCTGCACCTTAGGTAAGCTAGTCTGAATCGGGATGAAACCAGATCAGGGCACTGTTGAACTGATGCTTGAAACACATAGCTGCAGTGAGAAGGGAGAAGTCACTCTCCCTGCTGCAAAACCAAACTCATAACTAGCCTTCACCTATAACATCAAAGAGTTTCAATTTGGAAGTCATCTGTACAATCACTACTACTGGCTTAAGCAAAAGCATAAGATTAGCTTAGAGTTTTCTTGGTGGGAGAATAAACCTCTAAGCATTCAAGAGTACTGACTTCCATCAGTGATAGCCGAGCATGAAATCACATCAAGCACCAGCAGCACTTCAACTACAGAAGCATTCATGTGGAAACCTAGATTAACAACAAAAAAAAAAAAACCAAAACCAAATAAAAAAAAACCCCTACCAAACCTTCTGGGAATTAAAGATGCTTTATGTCACCTTATCTCTATTCCTTAAGGTAGTTTGGCTACTTCCAGATTAGCTCAGGTGTACCAGAATGAGCTGCAGCCATGCTTTTGACTGGAGTATGGGTTGCAGAAGTGTGAGAAGAAGCATGGTGAACTGAATGGATTTCAAATGCCACAACAGAGGTTAGAAATGCTACATCACCTGCAACAATATTATTAAAGAAAAAAATAAAATCCAAAAACCCCAAACCAAATCAAAACAACCAACCAACCAAACAAACATACAAAAAGAACCACAAAAAGACAACCCTCCTGCAAAGTTCAAGGCAGGTACTGTTCAGAAATCACTTTCATTCCCAAAGGTTGTTTTGGGTTGGTTAGTTGGTTTTTTGGGAGGTGAAATTGGGTTGTTGGGGTTTTTTGGGTTTGGGTTTGTGGGTGTTTGGTTTTTTGTTTGTTTTGGTTTGGCTTTTTGTTGGGGTTTTTTGGGGTGGGTTTTTTCTTTTTTTTTTTTGAGTGTTACAAATCCTTCACAATCTCTTCATTGTACTCTGCCATTTAATACAAGAGGAGACAAATATATCATGTTAATGTTCTGTTCAGACTTTACCAAGCATTGGGCAGAGAATGGAGATCAGAACTGACACTCCTATTATAGCATGAAGTTAATTACAATCTAACGAAATTACACTTTTCATTTTCTGTCTGAGATTAGCTCTCAACTATTACACCCTCCTCCCCAGGTTTGCTTGGATATTTTTATATAATCCCAAACAGTATGTGTGGAGGTGGTAGATAGATTGCATCTGCATTTACCTTTTTTATTAGAGGCATCATAAGTAAGGTACAACCAGTCTTTAGTGAACACTTTGATATGTCTTCACACCATATCTAGTTGCATAGATAGTGAAATCAACATCAAAGCTTTGTACATCACTGCTTGAATTCCAAGGTATCTGAATTTGAAGGAGCCAGAGTCCCAGCGGCTTGGCAATGAGGTTTTTTTCAGGCAAATTCTCTTTTGTCAGTTTCTCCATGAGAGAAATCCTATATTCAGCCTCCACATCAAGGTAAAAAAAATCCCCAGCAGATATATATATATATATATATATATATATATAAATGCCAATACCTGCATGAATACTGGTAGGGGAGGACATGAGAGCTTCACTGCTTCAGCTGTATGAGTTAATGTTCATGTATTTTAAGAGGTCTTTCCTTGTATACATTTCAGAGTGTGCTCTCAATGAGTTTTAATGGATTTGGCTGTTGGGTTTTTGTTATTCTTGCTGGATTTTGCACTAGATGATTTCTAAAGGATAGCTGTAGTGATGAGAAGTACAGGTCCAAGAGCAGAGTACAAACTCTGTAAATGCATAAAAACTGATTTGAATAGAGTTATACAGGAACCATTCTGAATTAAGTTTTTCATACAAGAATGTTACTTACAAACATATATTATAATAATGAACCCTACCCTTTCAGGAATCATATTTTCTTTTAGGTGAACGAGAGATTAATCTGGTTCAGTCATCTGTATTTCAGCCCTGAAGTATCCTTAGCTGAAAGTCTGGGTTTATATAGTCTTTTTCATACCACAATTCTTGTCAACCACATGAAACTGTGTACTTTTAAAAATTATCCAGGCATAGGCAGGCCTATGCAACCTTAACTAAGTGCACCAGCAGGTGAAAAATGTGCAATTTGACATGAGATTCCTGAGAGGTTTTCTATGTCTTCACCATAAATTGCTGATAAATTAGCTTTTGGTTACAGCCTTTACCAAGCTGGTAGCTTGGCAGGTCTGAATACATGAATCAAATGTAGAAAATCTTGGTATAAAGAAACTGTGCCTGGGATTTGCCAATTCCCACAATGTCTCTTCTAATTGTTCTAATTGCAATTTTACCCCAACTGATCTGCCTTCGATTAACAGTTCTGGGGGGGGGGGGGGGGGGGGGGGGGGGGGGGGGGGGGG